>CAHIKZ030000857.1:3125000-3185000 GCA_903632075.3 Acanthosepion pharaonis | reverse complement strand
TCAAATCTCTTATCCCGGCTATTTTGAATGGCGCAGACGAAGAAAAAAAAAAAAAAAAACACAAAAAAAAAAAAAAAAAAAAAAACAAAAAAAAAACAAAACTCTTACTCAGGTGTGAAATGTGCAGAGAAACAAACATTTATTACGATTAAGATATTTTTCACAGTATTCAAATTGAACAAATTACAATATAGGCCTTGCACAAAATTTCTCTTGTGCGCCTCAAATTATCAAGGTAGGTTAACAGTTCCTTCAAATACAAAATTTTCTCTTAGAAAATTGCAGTTCATGTAAAAAAAAGTTAATGTTTTCTTTAACAACTTTAATTTAGTTCATATAAATTCTTAGCAGCAAAGGAAATTTATTTACTTCGAAAAGTTCACACTTCAAAATGTTGCTGGTTTGAAGATTGAAATTTTATATTCGAAGTCAGGTGAAAAAAAGTTGACCTATCTCGGCGAAGCTGCTTTTCTGTAGAACTTTTGAGAAATAATCAGATATCTGGAACAGTCGTCTACAAATTTGAGATAAACTCTCACTGGTTTATGAAAGTCATTCGTATTTAGAAGATTCTGCATCATCAGTTATCTTTTTTTCAGCAATAATATACTTTTATCATCCCAGGTCACCGTGTGGTCTGTTTCTTTTCTCAGGTGCAGCAGACTTTACCTGCCGAGACGCTTAAGCCTTTTTGCTTTTCGTTCGAGTGGGCTAATCTCTTCTCAGCAGCAGCAGTCTTTACACACTGAGTATGGTCTACTTCTTTCTGGTTTATCTTTGTTTGGTATTTTCCCTTTTATATATATCAAGCACGAGAATCGTAACTGACTGGCAAACAAATTCCTAAGAGAGGCCTATATTTTTTATATTCATTGGTGAAAAAATTAAGATTCCCCATCCAATCGAACTGTGTCCGTTTTCAATTCAAATTTGGCTGGTTTCCAAAAAGATCAAAGCCGGACCCCTCCTGTAAAGTTTTTGTCACAGAAAGTTTAAGGCGTTTTTTATGATATCAATTTGGAAGAAACTTTTTTTTCTTCAAATCTTAACACATCAATTTTCCTTCGTGTTTATATATATATATATATATATATATATATATATATATATATATATATATATATATATATATATTTATTCTGAAATATATTATTTGGTTTCATTTTAAGCGATTTCTTTTTTTCAATCAATTTAATAAAACCCATGAAAAGGGATTTATACATTTTCTTTATTCTTGAGAATTAACAACGATATTAAACACTATTTATTTATTAAGTTGCTTATTTACAAAAATAATTTTATATTCACAATATTATCAAATGTTCTTGTTCACAGACATTTTTAATAAATTTAAGAGTAAAAATTTCTTTTCATATTTATTTCCTTATAAAATGGCAAAAAATAAATATTTCATTATATTTGGTTCATATTTTTTTATAATCTCGTAAATATAAAATTATTCTTTTAAATAAGGAATCTAATAATTAAATAGTGCTTAATATCTTTTATTTTTATTCTTGAGAGCTGACAACAATGTATAAATCCACTTTCATGGGTTTTCTTAAAATTCTAATCATCGCTTTTAAAATATCGCCGAGGGAGTCAAAAGTGTATACAGTAATAGCGGTGTCAAGGAAATAATAGTCCTTTTGACACAACGTTTTTATTTTCTTGTGGGCACGAGCGTTAAGCATTGTCAAGAGGTGATTACTATAGCTGAAATTTAATCAAATTTATAACCAGCACTGGTTCGTCTAAAATCATAATATAACTGAAAATCTTTTTTTATAACTAATATATGTTGATGAAGAATACAGGTATTAATGTTACAGTTTTTGCAGCATTTTTTTTTTATTCGTGTTACTACCCCAGCCAATTTGTCTACCATTGCCTTTGCTCCATCACAGCAGACAACAATGCATTTATCCAAACTCATATCGTGCGTTTTCACAAAATTATGAATGGAATTGAATATCTTAATTCCAGTGTTTTGTAGATTTAAAATTTAACATAAATGCAGATCATTTTTTTTTTTTATCTCGAAGCCATATCGAACAAAAAAATGCCAGTGCAGCAAAGTCATCTATTTATAACCCCTAAATGTCACATGCAGTTTCGTTTTAATGTCATTAGCAATATCCTTAATACGCCAGTGGGATTTCCGTTCGTGGCACGAGTTTTGAAAAGCTCGCCCTTTCAACACCAATCAAGCAGAGAGACAATACGTACTTTACCTTTTGCAACTTACAAAATATAAATGCTTCACGTAAGTACCTTATTAATTCACAATTTTTTCTCAACGACAGTCTATAAACGATGAAGCTCTTTTCTTTCCTGTATCACTATAATGTATATAGTGTATATGACGCGTTATTCGGAGGAGGGCCGTTTTCAACAAAAAAACGAAAATTGCTTTTTTCACTACAAATTATTCATTATATCATATCCAAGTATCTTACAAAAAATTAGATCTGATTACACAATATTTCAAGCTTAATTTAGGTTTATAGTTTGTAAGCATGCAATGAGAGGATGTAATATAAACCGTAGATTTGTTTGTGAAATATCATTACATTATTGTTACATAATTAAATCATTAAGTTTTTTGGGTTTTTTTGTCAAAAATATTTTATTTTTGCTTATATATTAATTGAAAATATTCCTTTTTACAGGCTTTAGTTTTGAAATGGAATAAGATCATTCTAAATTTCAGAATTTCGCTATTACCTATCAAAATGACTGGAAGAAAGCGATCTAAAAACAACAATGGAAAAGAGTGGCAACAAAGCGTAAACAAAATATCTCCACTTTTTTCAACTTAGGAAACTTAGCATTGCAGCCAAAGTATTCTAATATGCTGCCAATAACAAAGGAGAAAATGAAAAATACCTATCAAAAAATCGAATATAGCATCAAAATTTATATTATTTTTTATTTATTTATGTAATAAAAAATATAATTGCCAACAATGCTTCCATAAAACTTGATATTTCTTGTAATAAATTCTTAATAAATATTATTATTGTTATTATTTTACTTAAGTATAAGGTAGTCCAACATTTACAATTCCTTACGGCTAACCATGAAAAGAAATGTTGGTCAAAACTGCCTAAAACCTTGATCAAATGTTGAATACACCCCTCCTACGCCGAACGCGTCATTTTCAGTGCATCACTATACAAACAAAAGGCCAGAAAAATAATTATGTAAACATACTTAATGAATGTTTTATGATTGTTTTGAAATCATTATTTTTCCGTCGCCTACTCTAACGCGGATTTGTTCTATTAAACGGCTGTCAATGTTGTCTATTCCGTTACATTTTGTGTCATTATTTACTTTGGCTCAAATGAAAATGTAAATATTATTTGCAGGACATACAGAAGGGTTGAAAAGAAATACAGTTTCAACTTTCCCCCAAAGTCTGCATCAGTCATACACGAGCCGATATCTTTTACACAAAATTTAATAAGTAATTAATCAATATGTGCCTCCCTTAGAGAAAGCAATAGTTTATATATTGTTTGCTTTATTTTCGTTATTCAATTGAAATGTTTTAAGTAGGAAACATTTAAAATTATTATAACTTATTTTTCTAAGTGGTATGATTTTTCCCATATGTTTACTGGTGCTAAAAGAATTGTTTGCTAGTAAAAGACATTTAAAGTTTCTGCGGGTTTTACCCTACTAATCTACCAAAGAATGTCTACTAACGACCGCTAAATGTCGTTGTACATAAGAGAAAAGCACAAAGATTATCACTGGATTTTTTTTCTATTTGGAAAATAAAGATTAAGCAGCTTCCGTCCAGATGTAGTATCGGAATTCCATTTTTGGTCTTATCTAACTCTTGTAAAGACAGTGCATGGAAGGTGGTCAAATACTTTCCGGATTGGTATAAAGTGCCGACCATTTCCCAGTATCTTTAGCAATGGATCGTATATATTAGTTCCACTTGAATTTACCAAATAAAATATCGGCGTCCTCAGTAGTATCTTCAGTCGCTACAGATATTTAACCAAATATTTAAAATAAATAATAAAGACGGTTAGGGAGAAGTTGGAAGAACGTATATGAAGATTTTCTAGCATGAGAACATACTAACAAATTGTACAAAGATGTTAAATGCCTTCTCTTCGACCTTGAAAAGGAAATCTAGTAGATGTTAGAAAAGTTGTCATTATTCCCAAATCCGATAAATTATGTTTGCAAGATGACGTGTTTTATCTATGTGCCAGGAAAGCATCTTCCCTTCACGGTGTCTCCTGAAAATGCTCTCTATTCAAACAGGGATTCGCTGATTGGCCGCTAATAATCACGTGGGCGGTTAAATGAGGTGCATACTGATTGTGGGAGAAGTAGGAAAGTTAACCCAACAGGGCGAAGATTACAAAGTCACACAAGAAAAGTATCAACGAATAGATATCAAGATAACACGACTAGAGCCCCAAAAATCTCATAAACCATTGAAACTGCATTTAGCGGACGGGTGTTAAAAATTGTCATGGCAAGGGTTGAAAACTTACAAAATAAACGGATTCAACACATAGACCATTGTTCAGTTATATATTCTGCACTGTATGTATGATGTGCCACGTGGTTGTGTGAAATTAAGGAGTCGGTTTATCCGGAGAAAGACATCTATGACGAGAACTATTGGAACTGGACTCATCTTTGCCCAACCGCAACCTTTAACTAAGTGAGCATAAGAGAGAAAGAGTGAGAGAGAAAGCTAGAGAGAGAGAGAGAGAGAAAGAGAGAGAGAATTTATGTCCCTTCCTTCTTGAATGCAACGGTACCTAGCGGCGGCGTTAAGTGAAGTTCTTTGGCAGACAGCGTAGAGTAATCCCACACTAACTTCTCTAGTTTGATACTCTTATAGTTTATTGCTGCCCTATAAACTGTGAATAATGATATTTATTTAAGTGTATAAACTTTCTCTATATCAGATATGTCTATTTCTTTTCCGAACATTTAAATTAATAAATCGGTTTGCGATGAGAAACTACATTCACAGAAAATCAACTTTGGTCCATTTTTGGTCATGTCACATTGCTATATTACATTTGCAAGTTTAATTTAACTTCAAACTAGTATTCCTTCCCCTCCCCCTCATCGCTTCTTTCTCGATATGTTTTCATCTTTCTTTCCTGGCGTCTATAAATCTCTCGCCCGATCACCCGATCAATAAATCAATAAAAACAACAGAGAACCGCGTAGATTAACTAAATTGTTGCCGTGAACATAATTTCATCTAATTAGTCTATCTGAACAAGAGGTCACCAATAAAGCGAAACTATAAACCCGCATACAACAATTTTGTTTTATATTGGTATTCTTATGATGATATCATAAAACCGATAGGATTTATTCAAAGCATTGCATATGATTATTCTTTGGGAATTTATCACATGTTGCTTCATTATTCCCCGATTTTTTTTCCACTCCCGCGCATAAAAGATCGTTGGTAACATATTTCTTAATAGATATTGATCGGAGTTAACTTCTTGTTTTGTTTTCATTTTCTTTTAATAATTTTACAGCAATTCTAATATGTGAGATCAGTAAAGACATAAATAAGCAGTAGTTTCGCCTTTCAAAAAGCCCACTACTCATCCAAGTCAATCAACCGATAAACGTTCTTATAAGTAAGAAAGTAGTAATGTGCCAAAGTGATTGTTGTGAGCTTAGAATACAGAACTGAAAATGGCAAGGGTCGATGTCTGGTGTAAAATAGAATGAATCTGCTAAAGAAATTGTTTTCGATTTCTCTACCTTGTCGGCTTTGTAATTGTAAAACCAATGATGCATTATTGGTTAAAAATAAGAAGTCATTTGTAGGGAAAAAGCGGTTATGTATGAACACACGAACACACACTTACGTACGTATGCTAACATAGGCAAATCAAAACCTAAATGGAGAAGTGTTGCATTTGGAAAAAAGATAAATGTTTTAAATCATATTATCCATATTTCTTCTTACCTTTAAATAATAAATTAAATCCTCAGCCTCGATGAATACTTTTAAACAAAAAGATAACTTCTGCACGCGCGCGCGCGCACACACACACACGTACGTACACACACTGAAGTTATTTTGACTGACTTTGAAATATATATATATATATATATATATGACAAGATAAAGAACAAATAGGAAGAGTTTATTAATCTAACATGTTTCACTTTTATTAGAGCTTCATCAGAAATATAGAGAAAAAGAAGAAAGAAATTCTCGTATTTTTGCTTTTGTGTTCTTTGATTTTCATTGTTTAATCATGTTTCATGTGCATTCGACTTGTTAAACAAACGTTAGTATAATTTGTGGCGTTCCGAATTCAAGGAGAAACGACGCGTCCATTCGAAGTTTCAAGAAAATAACGGATTCTAAGCCTAACTGAAAAACCATAAATATTGCTTTATGTATGTAAGTGTAGAATAATTCTAGTTTGTCTATGTGGGATGATGATGTATATTCGTAAGTGTGTGTGATTGTGTGTGTTTGTGTGTGTGTCTTTCTAGTAAACATTATGTATGGTGGTTTATCGCATGTTGATTTCAGAACATACTAACACATTATCCAAAATTGTCTAGTAGTATATCTTTATTAAATGTAAACTGAATAAAAGTTCATAGTATAGTTTTGGCAAAGTACTCATAATTGGTGAATCATCTCACTTCACACGACCTCCTTTCAGGTAAATAATATAGCTTTCGTTTCTCTAAATCGACCACCGATGTGCTAACGCTTACTACTGAATTTCTCTATCAAGCTTTAGATAAGAAAGGCGAGTCGACGGCTTTGGTTTTAGAAAGCGTTTGACAGGGTTTTGCACATTGGCCTTCTTCACAAACTCAAAAGTTATGGTGTCTCTGGCCAAATAGTTGACTTAATCCAATCCTTTTTAACAAGTCATGTCATAAACAGTTACGATTCTAGAGCTCTTCACATTAATGGGGACTCACCAAGGGCTCTACTCTTGGACCAACGTTGATTCTAATTTTCATAAATGATCTGCCTCATGTCTCATCAATTCTCAGCTCGGTATTTATACTGATGACTCAACTATTTATTCCTGTCTTAGTAGTAATTTCGATTAGTCCGACAAAGTAAAACTGACAGCTGCTCGAGAAAATGATCTCCAACCAGTTGTTAACTGAGATAAGAACTGGCCGGTAATATTAACTAGGAGCTATGATTAAAAAGGAATGGGAGACGGTTTTGGCATTAAAGTGTTGATTTGTCGTTAAAATACACACACATACACATACATTCACTGGCTATGTTAGCGATGTTTAAGAGCACAATCATTTCTAGGGATTCTAATCAGTTCTGAATTGGTTAAGCATCTCACTTCATACAACCACCTTTCAGGTAAACAATATGGCTTTCGTTACTCTAGGTCAACCGCAAATATGTTAACACTTATTACTGAACTTGTCTTTCAAGCTTTAAATAAGTAAGTCTCGGCTCAGACTGTGGCTTTTGATATTTCGAAGATATTTGACAGGATTTGGTAAGCTGGCCTTCTTGTCAAGCTCAAAAGATACAGTTTCTCTGGCCAAATATTTGACAATCCAATTGTTCTTAACAAATCGTATAATGAAGATCGAGTTGAACAGCCAGGCTTCTAGATCATTTCCCATTAATGCTGGGATCCCCAAGGGCTCTATTCTTGGACATACATTGTTTCTTATCTTCATCAACGTCCTTCCTGATGTCATCAGTTTCCAACTAGGTCTTTATGTTGATGACAGAAATATTTACTCCTGTTTTAATAGTATGTCCGATAGAACCAACGAAGTAAAACTGGGAGAAAATGACCTACAATTCGTTGTTAAATGAGAAAAGAAATATCTTGTAATTTTTAACGCCTCCAAAAGCAAAACTGCTCTCTTTTAATCAACATAGAGAACTATTTTTACCTTCCATCGGCATGGCCGATGTTAACCTCTAGGAGAGCAACTCATTACATCTTCCGCTGATATAAAGTGATATGATTATATTGAATCAATTGTTAGGGATGCTGCTAGGAAAGCTGGTGCACAGTATCGTGCCAACTTTTCTCACCACAATCCATCATGAACGTTTATAAATCTAACATTCGTCCGTGAATTGAATATTACTGCTATATCTGGTCTAGCACTCCTGCTATATATCTCGAGATTCTTGACAATATCCAAAGAATGGTCTGCAGTGTTATTGGTCTTGGCCTGCCAAATCGACTTCAGTCATTTGCTACCGCCATGACGTACCTTCCCTTACTTTTTTTATAAATATTTTTATGGCAATTGTTCTAATGATTTCTCCTCCTTGCTACCTCGACTGCGTGGATTTAAGCGTAGTACTCGATTGGCAAATAGGTCTCGTCGTTTTACCGTTGAAATAGGTAGATGTAACTATCTCTTCTATTCTAATAGTTTCTTTCCTCGCACTTCTCGCCTGTAGTATATTTTCACAGTTGCCATTGGCCAAACTCATCTAAAAGCTACAGTTTCCAATACTGACTTTAAAAGGTAATTTCTACTCATTTAGAAAACTGATGCTATACAATACTCCTTTTTTCTACTTTGGCTGTATAAAATTAAACTTAGTAAATATCGATTAAAGAAAGAAAAATAATTTGAAGGAAAAGGGGCAAGTGAAAAAAAGCAAGGACAATTTAATGTTAAAAAGAGAAAGAAAGAGAGAGAAAGAAAAAAGAAAATGAGAAAAAGAGAGAAAGTGATAGAAAAAGAGAGAAAGAGAAAGAGCAAGAAAGAAAGAGAGAGAGAGAAAAGGAAAGAGAAGAAAGAGAAATAAAGAAAACTAAAGAAACAGAAAGAAAGAAAGAAAGAAAAATAGAGGAGAAATATAAAGAGAGAAAGAGAAAATGAAAGAAAAAATAAAGAAAGAGAACGTAAGAGAAAAAGAGAGAAAGAAAGAAAGAAAGAGAAAGAGATTGAAAAAATGGTTGACGAGTAAAAATCATATTACAATTCTGCCTGTTCTATAGTTCCGTAGTTCGCACATATTTTACGCCTTGCCAATAACTCATAAATAATGCACTATTCCGTTTTGATCGTAATGTTTGGTTTCACCGAGAAAAAAAATAAAGAGAAAAAAAAAAAAAAAAAGAGAGAGAGAAGGCGATAACACTCTGTGAAATGGAAAAGCTTATCAGTTTTAAATCTTTTTATTTGTACCCTCTTATTTCTTTAAACAATAACCTGCATGTTTATTATTGTCATTGTAATATTTTGTTAAAGTTGTTAAGCTCAAATAGTTAACGATGCGATAGGACAATTTCTATGGGTATTTTGTAATCTTGGCACCCGCAAGGAGCTTATCTAATCATTATCTGAATAATTATGATTCATTCAAGTAGCAAAACCATGAAATTTTCACGGGTATTTCTAGCATACTTTATTGCTGAACAATCACAGGAAATGAAGACAGCAAAAGAAAATCTCGTATAGTTATCAATATTTGCTTCCTCCAGATTTTCTTAACTCCAAAGATTATTCTACGCCACTCCTTCCTGAAGGGATATAAAAGTTGACATGTAACACTGTATCCCCATCCCACAAAACCGGCCGTTCGTCCGGTATGGTACAGTATTACAGGTTAGGCACAAGTCTCCGGTTCCCAATATCGATTCGAAGACACCCTCCAGCCACGTTGTGATTGTTTTGATCCTGGAGAGTGGTCATCAGATCGTAAAAATCGGAAGCTCTCCGTTGGTCCACCTGCGAGTTCATCTGGGTGGGAATGGTTAACAGAAAATTAAATATAACTAAGTCGATTCGATTTTGAAAGGACCAAAGTTATATATATATATATATATATATATAAGCAAACATGCACAAAAAAATAATTCTTCTTGCACAAGGTTGAATGTTTCTTGTATGTGAACAATAACCAAATAAACACAAATACTTCGAATAATTTCGGTAAAGAGAGATGTGGCCTTCGTTTTAACCCTTTTTGGTCTGTTCTTAGCGCAACTATTACAACCTTCGATGTTCCCATTCTCAGTAGTATTAATAGTAGTAGTAATATTAGAAGTGGCAGGAGTAGTGGCACTTGGATGTTAGCGGCGGTATTTCGCTTCTTAGCCCTCAGCTTCAGCAACACGCAGCGGACGCTTCCTTTGCAATCTGACATCTCTCCACCCAGTTCGACTGCATTCGAGAACAGACGAACCCCCAAATTCTCTCTCTTTCGGTTGACTTGCCTCTTTATTAAGAGAACCGGCCTCCGTGTCCCAGACTGGTGACATGTCTGTTTTTCTAATGCGAACGTACTGATATATTAACACAGTACAATTTTACTCCTCCGAGAATAAACAATTTACTTTTTCATCGATTGATTTCCAAGGTTCACAACAAGACGCTATTGTTTATCACCTCGCTATTAAATTCTCTCCCCTTGTAAACTACAGATATTCTTGTTTAAAAATAAATTCTAAATCAAAACGTCCTTAATTTTAACTTTGATTCTTATAATGTCAAAATCCATTTCTTTGTTTAAAAGTTCCAAATTATTATTGTTCCAGTAATTTTCTATCAACAATCCGATATCCTTTGTACACTTACAAAAGATTGTATTTCGTGTTCTAAATTAACTTTCTGTAACATTTACATTTCAAAGTCTTTACAGCATTTTAACATCTTGGTTATTCGAAAACGCCTCTCTTCACTTGGTGTTTCTTTTTTACAACATATCCTCCTTTATTATCATTACTATTATTTCAGGGGTGATATCGCCCCTGCCACATACAGACTAGTTCCTGATTGTTCCGTACCTGCATTCTAACAAGTTCTTTTTTTTCATTTAAACAACCCAGTTTCTACTTTTCAGTTTCGATTGAGTCCCAAAGCGTCTCCGCGTCCTTGCGGGTGATAAATTATTTTCCACCCTACAACCCCTTTCTCATAGACGAAACGTCGCAAGCGTTCTCGCTGCTCTTTCGCTATTTTCATAGAATATGTTCATACGAGAACATTCCTTGGTTCCACCAGTTTTACCTTCAAAGCTAAGACCAGCCATATTACCCAATATTGTAAAAAAACCCTCTTCATTCCCTTCGTATTTCATTCACACTGACTGCTGCTTTGTGGAACCAACTCCCAAGAGGATGCTTTCTCGATCACTACAATCTTAACCTGTTCAAATCTAGGGTTAACCGTTATCTTCCCTACATATCCATATAAACTCTGTAGCTCCTATTGTTTATTTGGCCTTGTTCAAAGTAAACATAATTGAAAAAAAAAACAACCAAAAAAACAAAAAAAAACCCATCATAATTTCATTAAAAGCGAAGAAAATAAAGATAAATTCACGCGCTTTTGTTGTCCGCTAACTCTGTTTGAAACCGTCGACCTGTTTTACGATAGATAGTCGTGGCCGAGTGTTTAGAGCGTTCGTTTTCTGATCATGAAACCTGAGCGCGAATCTCACTATGGTCGATTTGTCGAGGAGGTGAATTAGTGACGCCATCGGACTGGGCAGGTGATCCTAGCGTATTGCGCCGTTGGAAAGTGTATGAAAAGCCTTTTGAGTGAAACTGACGTAACTGTCGGAAGTTAGCGCGAAGTCAGAAGGCATCGTGACCGAGGGTGCGCACTTACTGGCCTTGTTCAAACTGTTGATCACGCCAGATAGTTGACTCTCTCCCACACAGTACAGCAAAGGTCAGCTCAGTTGCAGTATAAACCACAGGCTCTGTTAGTGTTGGGCAAACACAGATGTGCCCAAGAAAACATATTGTCTAGACGCCCTAGCAGACGGGAGTGAACGGAAATGAGTAAGTGCCCATTCGACTATTTAAACAAATGCATTCGGCATACGTCATCCGATGCCCTTGAGTAGTAAGATACGTTTCTTTTGGAATTTCAAGTTGATAACAGATTGTCCAATCTTAAAAAAAAATCATAATTTCATCAAAAGCGAAGAAAATAATAAATTCGCGCTGTTTTATGATAGAAAGTCTTAGGTTTACCAATGGTTATGTGGCCGAGTGATTAGAACGTTCGCTTTAAGATCATGAGACCAGAGCCCGAATCTCACAATGGTCGATTTATCAGGAAGATGACTTCTTGATGCTATCGGCCTGGGGAAGGGGATTTCACTGTGCGGCATCTTTAGCAAAAAAACAAAAAAAAATAAAAAACAAAAAAATAACAAGGGTTGCATTGTGCGTGAAACTGGATAGACAAAGCCGTCGATGGTTGTGAAAGCACGCAGTCAAAGGTCATCGTGCCAGTGAGTTTGAGCGTACTGGCTTTGTTCAGACTATTGATCACTATTGCGCTCTCTCCCAAGAACTGTAACTAATGTCCGCTCAGCATATCTGCAGTATAAATCATAGGTTTGCTTTCTGGGTGTTGGACAAATATAAATGTCTGAGCAGGCGTTTGCAACAGGGATTGGATAGCAGCCCTAGTAGATAGGAATACTCGGATATGAGCTTCCAGTTATTAGATTTATCAAATGTTGCATCATTAATCTTTCTTTTGATATGAATTAAATGGAGGCTGTTTGTAAGGATTAACAAATTAAACTTACCAGTGTCACAAAACAGATATTACTTTACAAGCACAGTTGCTGCGTTAACAACTATTTTCAGTGGCGATGCAACTGGTTGATCGAACCGCATCATAAATTTAGTCAACCAAACACTTCTCATCGCCGTGAGGTGACCCTGGCATTCTATTATTATGGTATGGTTATGTAAATTTAACAAATTTGCAGCAGAAAGAGGGGAATTGTGGATGAATACCAGGCTAGAAATACAGATTATAAACTAGGTGGCTTTATTTCTGCATTATTTCTACGATTAATTCCTCCGTTTCTTCACAATACAAGACAAACTTTAAGGCGAATAAAAGACACGCTTTGTTAAAGTTAGGTTTTTCACTTTTACTCCATTTTGTAATAATATGGTAATTATCTAAGCTACGCACAAAACCGAAAGTATGGAGTACTCGGTAAAGATCGAACTCACTATTCAGTTGTAATTGATATAGCGAGACAATCTTACTAACCATTGCACAACATCGAAGTGCTCGAAAGTGTGGAGCACCTAGTGAAGATCGAACTCACTACTGTTGTAATTGATCGAGCGAGATAAGCTTGTTAACAATTACACCATGTTGAAGTAATAATAGGGATGGGTAAATGAATGATAAAATGAAAAATCCTATGTGACGCTTTTAGTCTTCGAAAGATCATCAGGCTAAATGTTTTTAGTGATGGTTTATGCTATTATTAAGATGAAAGATCAAAGTATTTTTTCAAAAAATTAAAAAATACTTTGGTCTTTCATCTTAATAATAACATAAGCATTTTGACGATAATACTTTATTTTTATTAAGTTTGTGGCCTTTTTCATTACGCTATACTGCCTTCCCACGAAAAAGTGGAGAGAACGCTGAAGTAGGGACGCTTGTTTTTAAATTCATATTTTAAATTTCTGGCGTTCGATGTGTCTGGATGCACAGCCTAACCGATTTCTTTCAGCTTTCAAGCCTTTTGTTTTTAAATCTCTCACATTGTAGTTTTGTTTGAAAAAACAAACAAACAAACAAAAATCAATATGTTTTATGATTCTCGACTTAAATTCACCGTGAGTTTCTAGACATTTTCGCCTTAATACGTTTCTTCCTCTTCAATAACTTAATTTTTTAAAATAAGTTTTCTATTAATCAAAACGATTTTCGTAATAATTAATTATTTAATTTGTATAATTTATTAATGATATTTATTCTTTGTTAATTAAAATAATTAAAACCTATTTAGTTAAATTAACGTATAAATCTAAATATGAAAAATATAATGACAGGTGCCACCATTGAATATGTCAGTTTCAATAAAAGAGGAATTTAGGTAATAATGGCACAGATAAAAATGGCACAAGTTGGAAAATAGGAAAACATGGCACAAAGCAAAAATATACAGGAAAAAAATGAAATGCCCACGTTATCTATTTAGTAAATTAAAAAGAAAATTATATCTACATTTAAAAGCAAACAATTTAAACTAAAATCTTATGTTGTGACCAAGTCCACTTAACATCTGATCCATTCTGTTGTTTTCGCTTTGTGCCATTTTTTCTTATTTTCCCACTTGTACCATTTTACCCGTGCCATTATTACTGCGCACCATTAATGAGTTATAGGTAAAATTCTTTAATGAATACCTGGTTTTTATAAACCTACAATTAATGCCTTATTTTTTATTTTATATACTTATAATTAATACCAGATTTTTTTTAAGAAACCGTTAATTAATACGAGATTTTTATTTTTATATTTAATACCAGATTTTACGACTGCCTTTAACGGTTTAAAGTTTTAAAAAAAAATGCCCAAAATGAATATTACTGAATGACGCCTCTTTTTTTAAAGGTCAATTATTCAAAATTTATACTTAAATTTTCTTTCATTGTGGCTGGAAAGAAAATACACCAAATTTCGTTATACCAAAAAGTAGCTATTTTTAAAAATGTTCAAACCAGAATTAAGTCTTAAGTGTTCAACCATTACGCTTTAAGCAAATATATTATATTGTTCATTGAAATTAAACTTTTAAAAAAATTAATAATATCCCAAAATTGAAATCGAAAAACAAAAAAACTATTGACCGATAGCCAGATAAATAAATGAATTGCTACAGATTGAGGTTAAAAAGACAAATTGATCCTGTTTATTATTTTAAAGTGTGTGAAACCCATCCAACCACCCCTATGCTATCTATCTCCAGTCATTTTTCAGTTGACATATCTGACAAAAAGTCTAGTTGAAACAAAATTCGTAGCATCACTAAATGTTGTGTAATATTTAAAAATTTAACTAAAAAATAATAATTTTAAATGAAAAAAAATCAGTTGAAAATAATAATTCAAAGTTATATTCAATAATATTGAGTGATACTGATGGTCCAAAGGATTAAATAATATCGACTGATAGTGTTACTCCAAAGGATTATAATGGAAATTATTATGCTGTTTTGTAAGAAAACACTTTTTTTTTGGTTGGATTGAGCGTCACTGATTTCTTTTTCAAACATATGCAGATTATAGTAACGGTGCAATAAAAAGTCATATCTGCAATCATTGCTAAACCCGCGACGAAGAAGGAAGACTTGTAGGAACTCAGTTCAGAAATATAACCTGAAAAGTCCAAGAAATGAATACAATCATTCTAATAATTCCACAAGACAACATCTACTTAAAAATAAAAAAGTTTGCAAATGAATTCATAAAACAAAACCAAATTATTGAAATCCACCAACTCTACATACATCGCATTTTAAATTAATCTGGTCAGGTAAATATATTGATTAAAACCAGCTTAGTGAGATGGCCCATTTTTGGTAAGAAATAAACTTACTTGTAATCGTTTGCGAGATAAACACACTTAACTAACTTACATTAGCTGAGCAGTCTGCAGTAAATATTTTAATTGTATTTTTTATTATTAAAAATAATTTTATCTATAAATTTATTTCATAGGTCGGATCAAAGATCACGATGAACAAATTTAAATTGTGGGTCTTTACTGTAAATTGTGGGTTTTTACTGTAAACGTTGACAACAAGAATTTACTTAATAGTAAGTGTTCTCTAAAAACAAGTAAAGTTTATTAAATAAAGGCCCAAAATAAATTGTAAATACAGTGTAACCCGGATATAAGAGAGTTGTCGGGACCAGAGAAGAAGTCTCTTATATCCGGGTTTGGTCTATTATATATACATTAACACAGGCTCTAATTTGGGACCAGAGAAACTCTCTCTTATATCCGGGTCTCTTATATCCGGGTTACACTGTATTAAGTCGGATAGAATTCTTGGAGATTCTTTTCCGGTTTTCCAAACAGAAACAAATGTCTAAGCTAATTGTGTAAAATTAAAAAATTAAATAATTTTAGAGTTCTGGCATCCTTGAATATTTTCGGCTGTCTATACGTTTTGAAAGGCTTAAAGTGCTTAGTATATTCGAAGTCGTTTGCCGGAATATATTCATAAAAATGAATATACAAATAAAAAGATAATTAGGAATTATCAACATTTTTCAGCTTATTTAAAGCCAGAAAATATCTTCAGATTGTAAAACGTTTTTGAAGATAATAATGATTTACTGATAAATGCTCTACTAATTAACTCATAACTGGGATGGGGTGGGGAGAAGAGGTAGATTCATACCTTCCCCAAAGGTATTTGCGTGTAATTGAATAGAACGAACCCGACTGGAATTGGAACTTGGCTCTCCGGTTTCTGATAAGTCTTGACGTTGCTTAACTGCTTTAATCGTACGAAAACCGGTGTTTCAACGTGATATGGCCGTAAGCCATTGATAATATTAAAACGTTACGGTTCGTGGACATATAGACGTCCCTGTATTTTTTTAAAACTGTAATTAGTGTCTACTAACTGATCAATAGAAAGAAAAATTATCTTTTGAGGAGAACCAATTCTGTGTACCCCTGAGATGTGGGAGGGATCATTTTAAACTTGGTAAGCTTTAGCCATGAAATTGCATGACAGTTCTTACTCGATGAAATTATGGATCTTTTCTATTAATTTACCCCAAATAAAGGAAAATTACTTCTCGCGAATATTCATTTACCCAAAGAAAGTCTAAATTCTAAATCAAAGTTTGTTTTTATTAAATTTTTGGCACCCTTTTAAAATTTATAAATTTTAAATCAAAATTTGTTTAGCTTGCCTCGCAACAACTCCAACTCTAAGAAGGAAAAATTACCAAATATCAAAGAGTTCTTCACATTTCGTAAGTGCGGATGATATTCGAGGTACTTACAAGGAATTTCTTACAATTTAAAAACAAAATTGTTTTTAGCGTGTTTATCGGGTTGAGCGCGACGTTGACCCCACACTTAATAGCGTACCCGAGTCGCCCACATTTATTGTGATCGCAAAGGGAAACTCAACCGGAGCGAAAAGGAAGGAGCTCGCTCTGGAAGAATTGGTGTGAATTTTAGTAAATATAAAATATTAATATTTTGGGATGAATTAACAGAAAAAGATCCGAAATTATATTACATTTTTTTCATTATATATTTAATTTCTTAAAAAAATATTATTCGATGAAGTATTGTCAGCTATTATTAATTTTGCTTAGTTTTTTTTTTTTTTCGTTTTAATTTCATTTGATTTTCATCGCAACTAATAGGTAGAATCTTCAGTGCGCCCACTTCGCTACCCAATGTGACAAAATGTCAGTTTAAAGTGGGTTTAACTGCAATGCCGTGGGAAAAAAATGACGCATCCCCTCGGTTCCGCATAATGACCCCAACCACTTCCTGAAGAGGTATTGCTTATAGAGATGGCCTCCTGAGATTTGAGCTTAATATTATTTTGAAAATACCCAGGCACTGCCAGGTTCATCTCAACTACTAAGAAGAGTATGACGATAAACTACATACGGCAGCAAGGCCTCTGATCAGGAGATTGAAGGTCCCGACAACTCTCTTATATCCGGGTTACACTGATAAAAAAATACGAGCAATACTTATTTGTAGTGAAATTACCAACAATACATTGTAAAATCAACCAACTAAGATCGACATTCTACAGTCGTTAGTGAACGGCGGGACTAGAAATGGTCTGAGTAAATGGGATTAAAATTGTAATTAAAAAAAAAAAATTAATGATTCTTTAAAGTTTAATAAAGAACATTCAATGTGATGTAAGTTTTTCAGTTTAGAGTAATTTCGAAAAGTTCAGCATGTTGGTCCTTTTTATTTAGATTGTTCATGGCCAGGACCAGATTTCTTATTGAAGCCTGTGGAATGAATGAATTTGAAAAAAAAAAAAAAAAGTAGTTTTTCTTTTTTTCTTTTCATTTTCTTCTGGAAGATTATCTAGCGCAAATTTCATCAGACATAACAGTGCATTACTGTTATTAAATTATTTTACATTTAAGACTATCTTCACCATGATTAAAACACCGCCAAGCTAATGACTGAGAATTGTTCAGATGAACGATCAAAAAGATAATATTTTTTGTTTCTATTTTTAAGAGGTCATTATTGATTAAAAACAACCCCATAAATGTAAAAACCAAAAGCTTAGCAACTATTTAGAGGGTAGATTACTGTGCATGAATGAAGAATGATTTTCACGTGTGATTACTCAGTCGCTTGAGAAACCCTACTGGGTGAGCTTGTCTACTGTGTGATCGTAAGTTCTTCCCGCTTCGTGCATGGCATTATTGTCAAAACATCGTATAGCACAGGTGTAGCAATCCAAATTCGTATTTCTGGCTTTTTACCAATGTTAAAACCTTCATTGAAATACCGTGGACGTAATTAAGGAGAACATGAGGAAGCAGCCATGAAAGAGAATTTTTAATAAAATTTTGAAAAATGGAAGACGCACTGAGAATAACAGATGAGGTTTCAAGAGGGAGTATTTTTACGGTATTTTAGGCGCCATTGCCCTAAGTAGGCTATATTTTTTTTTTTAAATATTAAATAGATGACTTCTTTCTGAGCACATCGCGTTAATTCTAATAAAAAAAATAATTAAAAATGTGACGTGCGAGTATTACCTGGCTATACACGCGCATTTACGTTTCCTATTCATATTATACAATGGAAATGTTTTACCTGGACAAACATTAGTGACAACTTGTGTGTATATATAGGAATAAGTATTTACCTGCAATCGGGCCTGAAGTCGTAAAACCAATTCCGAGACCAGTAGCAGCTAATCCCCAGCCTAGGCCGTACAGATCAGGGCCAACAATCTTCAACAAAACAATCATATTGAGGGCTACGTGTGCGCCGAGCATGAAACCAGAAGCCATTATTACGACTTGTGTCTCCCAATAGACGTTTGTGTATCCCAGAATGGCATAAAAAGTACCGCAGAGAATACTGGTCGTAGCGAAAATAAAAATAGTAGGAATATTAAAACGCGAGATGATCCCAACGACGGCCCGACC
Source organism: Acanthosepion pharaonis (assembly GCA_903632075.3). NCBI lineage: Eukaryota > Metazoa > Mollusca > Cephalopoda > Sepiida > Sepiidae > Acanthosepion > Acanthosepion pharaonis. The sequence continues at coordinate 3,166,050 of CAHIKZ030000857.1, read as the reverse complement.
AATAGCGTTGAACATCGAGTAATAAATGAGGAGTGTTGCACCGCGGTCTTCTCCATAACCTCAAAGTAAAATATAAAAACATTAAAAAGATAGAGAAATAAAACAATTTCCATATTTATAATGCTACCCTTGTTCTATACTAATAATTATGTTATATTATCTTAGTACATTACTGGTGGTGTTCTGGGTATGACGATAAACTACATCCGGCAGCAAGGTCTCTGAGCGGAAGGTTTTGAAGGGTGTGGAACAACCACCTTTTAATTGCTGTTGTTCTTAGATCCACGCTGACCTGGAGTGGTAACACCTGTTAAAGTTCTAGCTATGGGCAAATAGTTAAACCCCAAACTGGGATCAAAACACTATGAAAGTATAAAAATGCATTTTTTAGTCGAAGTGTCATCGATGCATTTTCATAGTAAAGGAATTAGTAGCAATACATTTTTGAAAAAAACTATTACCAGTAATACAATTTTGTCAAGAAAAATATTACTAGCAATAAACTTAAAAAAAATGAAAAAAGTATTACTAGCAATATATTATTATTAAAAGGAAAAGATAGTACTATCAATACATTTTTACTAAAGAAAAATTGCTGATGTTCCCAAGAAAATTAAATTTTGGCATTAAATGAGCGATATGTCGTTAAACAAACAGACATTAATGAAAACAGGAGACTTAATCACTGTACCTAACATACCATTTTATTCAGCACCGGATTTCATCCGTTACTGTCAGCTTGTGAGTGTGTTGATGTGTATCCCGGGGCCCTCTTCGGATGTGGATCCTCGTTGCTGTTCTTTCTTTTGGTGGGTGTTTATATATCTACTTTTCATACGGTTCTTTCTCATGTATGCACATCCCATGTCGCAGCCGGGACAATCGCGTGTTGTCTGTGTCGTCTTTGGATCCCCACCCTACTGCATAAATTACGAAAAGGACCATTTCTTTTTCTTATTCGTCTTATTAGGAGAGAGCAGTGACAGCTTGAATTCTAAGGGTTAGTGGGAACAATGGCGTCACAGGAACGCATATCGCACGTTGGCTCATCGTCCTAGTGCGGGTGGTCTTAACTGGTCGCTAATATGGGCGGGGGTGAGGCGTACTGACGCTTCAGAATTCTAGTACTTGTATTCTTTGTACTTATATCCCAAAGCCTGACAAAGGCAATCCATCGCTGTCGGTGACCAATCGCTGACTATTCTGGCCCGGGCCTTCGCATTCTGTAACAGTGTTCATGTATCGGGGCAGTTACTGACATTGGGTGGAGTGCGGATCTCTCAGACACCATTCCTCAGAACACTGAATGCAAATGATCTGAGGTAAGTAGTATAGTATCTTTTCTCCGTCAGGTTACTTTGTCAGAGTATAATTTGTTATTAATGTCATTAATATCTTATTGTGCCTAATTAAATATTTATCAAAAAGACAAAGGGAAGCTACATCACGACGCTGGGAAAGTGACTGAATTAGCGATATCAGGTTAGGACCTATAACATTACACACCCTTCTTTGGATTTTGTCGAGAATCTCGAGATAGCAATAATCAATGCACGGACGAATGGTAGATTTATAAATGTGCAAGATGGATTCTGATGAGAAAATTGTCTGGTACAACGCAGGGAACCAACTTTCCTCGCAGCAAATCTAGCAACTGATTTAATATAATCAATGTCAGTAGAAAATTGTGAAGATGATTATCGACCAGTTGGCAGGTGTTGGCCTGGGACTTTCTCTTAACGTGAACACTACATTATCGTTTGTCATTCGTTTCTTTCCAAGCATGCACATCCCAGGTGCAGCTGGGTCGATGATGTTTCATATGTCGGTGAAGCCAATGACATCGACTGAAGCGCAGATCTATACCACCAGCCTGGGGAACCCCTCTCTGGTCAACGCTACACCTGGCTTATTCTGAAGAGCACTAAGTGCAAAATCTTTTCTGGTATGATCTGGAGTGAGCGACATACAACAGTTAGTGTGAAAATAAATTGGTTCATGAGGCGCGGAATTGTTCAGGAAATGGATCTGGGGACAAGGTAAGACAATGAACACAACTTTACCTGTAGTCTGCATCAATCACTCGTCGCGACAATGTGTTCGCGGTCAATAGTGTGAGACAATGCGTAGAAGTTGTAACCATTGGCTATGTGTCCTGAGTATGATGTGGAGCCGGAGTTATTACAATTCTCACAGAGCAAGGTAACTGTGCTGAAGTTGACGTTTTGGTTGCGCGAAAAATCTCTTGGCTATGATCTGTTGTTTAGGATTGATGCAATAGAAACATTAGGGGGGTGCTGTGATTAAGCCAGCTCAAGATATGCAGCTCAGCAGAAGGAAAGAATCATGTGCAGCAATTTCTATTGAAGAACAGGGCTTTAGTACCGTTTGGTAGCATGAATGATCGGATGTCGTGTTGCGGCTTTGTGGCAGGATTGCCGAATGACGTCAGTCAGCTTTCGTGAGCAACATCCAGATTAGATGGCTATCGACCGACTAATTATTGGCCCGTGTCTTTGAGTCATTCACAAGTAAGCGGAACTCAGTGAAAGCAGCAGCTGCAAGAACGGAGCAGTATCGCAACAAGAGAGAAATAGGGCAAGTGATTCCTCTGGCATTGGCAAGCGCGATGACCCAGTATGCTACAAGTGTCATGGTCCAAACCATGTTTGCAAGAGAATGCCGGAAATAGTGGCGTACTCTTGTCATCCAGCTACTTGGAGACATGGTCGGATGTCCGGCTTGAGTACGGGGGTTCTGTTGTACGTTGCGTTATGGAGATCAGAGTTCCTCACTAAGGTTGGCATCAATACAGCTAACTGGAGTGAGTTTCAGCTGAACCAACACGTGGATACCTTCACTGCAGACGCATGTACCACTAAATTACGGTAGTGGCACCAGCAAGGTTTTAATGTGACTTGCTTGATCTATAGAGGGTCCATGCGTCCATGAGTTGCCGTGGTCGTTTCAAACGGTAATAATAAAAAAAAAATGTATCGCTTGACGCGTGTAGGATTCGTTCTTAATGTGGCACCTCTCATTGTGAAAGTTATCGTCAAGACTGTGTTGTCTCAAGAGGAAGTGACACTGAAAACCACCTCATCTTATATACATATATACATACAGCCTACTTTGTCCGAAGAGTGTGACTACAAAGGCAGACGTCAAGACGGCAATACAAGATTGCAAGGAGTGTCGGACGGTAGATCCCGCGCCAGTCCATTAGCCCAAAGGGAAACATGAAGTTGACAGCAATTGGTAGTAGTTAGGCATGGATGTCACATACTACAATGACGTGCATTTCCTAACCCTAACAGATTGTGATCCGACGCGTTTCACCATTTTGCGTCCGCATGCCCGGATGCATAGACTGTCATAAGACAGCTACAGACAGTATTCTGTGAACGCGAATCACCGGTCGAGATATTGACGGACAATGTCCCAACCTTTTGTGACCGAGACTTTCGGGCCTTTGTAGACGAATGGAGATTGTGAGTGTGATACCGATTCGCCTACGTTTCAAAGGGTAAATGATATAGTAGGGCAATTTCAACGCACTATTAAAAGAATTGAAGCCAGAACACAATGCTCCCTTCAGGAAGCTATGTATTGGTATAACGTGAATCCGAAAGATGACACCACACCGTCAACTGCACCATCCAACGGATTTTACCGGTACGATCAGAACGTGAAATGGATAGATGTGTCACTTAACACTGTAGATAATCAGTATCAAGTGGGAGACGTTGTCTTGGTCAAGGCCACGCACAGCCGATATACAAGCAGATTTGACAAAGTCGATGGGATAGTTCCCAAATTGCATTGGTTTAAGTAACACCGCGCAATGTGAAAGGCCCGCGGCCACGGTATGAATCCTCTGCTTCAGAAGGTGGCAGAAATAGTATGTCATCTGAGAGTGACTCAGAGACGCCGTTGTTAAGAATCGGAAAGTCCACCAGAGGATGACGATTATATCAGAAATAAGGGAGAATGGAAGAACACAGGTAAGGGAGCGTCACTGATAGAAATATCCCCTCCTCGTTTACGAAGAAGCATTCGCCGAAAGCGACCTCCACCCCTTTCCACGTATGTGATCATGAAACAAATGGTTGAGGTATGTGACACTAGAGAAAATTGCTTACTCCCAGGATGAAAACAGATCCGGATGTGTCTCGCATGTGAAGTACCCAAACAGAAAAAGGTAACTTCACAAGTCAATATTTAAAACAGGTAGATCTCGCGAGAATCTCTTTTTTTAACATAAGTAAATGTTAACTGTGACTTGAGCTATAAAAAGGGAATCAAAAGGCGACAGAGAAACGAAGTGCGATTGCTGTAGCGAACAGGAGACACGTGTTGCGGTCAGTGTTGACGTATTGTTTGGATTAAGTTTGTACAGCTACTCTGTTGACGGAAACTGATTACAGAAATTGCTTACAAGCCAGAAGAAACTGACACACGATGCAACTACAGTTACTTTTAATATCTGAAATTTATTCCGAAATAGATATAACATTGGCAAATAAAAACAACATAAAAAGATGAATAAAATAAAAATGAAACAATTTTTACACTTGGTACAACATTTGCATATTATTATTATCACAACTTTTCTACCACTGTGTCCTCCGACCTTTTTAATGTGTCTGTCGATTCGAGCAATTTTCATTAAATTTCGAAGCGTAGATTTCTTTTCGTTGTCCATGTCTCGTCGTCTGAAAACGGTTGGAGAGGACAACACCCGAAAGGTTGAGATAAAAACAACAAAGAAAAGGAGAATAGTCTAAATGCAAATAATGATATAACCCAATGATTTCCAGAAAGAAAATTAAACAGTTTATTAATTCGGTGCACGAAGCTCTTAATTTTGTGAAATATATAAATAATTTGTATTTAATGCATTTTAGCATTTGATTTTAAAACAGTATTCAGTTTACATTTATTGATTAGTAGCCAGTTTTACGTTAAACTTTTTCTTTATTTATATACCTTTATTTATAGGAATTATTGTTAGGATTATTTATATCACATACCTTTAGAAATTATTATCATCATATACCGTTATATTTATAGGAATTATTATTGTTGTTGTTGTTGTTGTATTATCATTATTATTCGTAGTAGTACCTGCTCTGTATCCTGTAGAGCCGGGTCCAAACTATGTTCCCTAAGTAGGTATGTTCAATAATTCGCCGAAATAAACAGCATAGCATGATGAAAAAAGGCTCCAAACTTAATAAAACCAAAGTTTTATCGTGAAAAATTTTATGTTATTAATAAGAGGAAAGACCAAAGTATTTTTAAAATGACTTCTTTAAATTTTTTATTCCTTTCTAGCACGTTTGAAATTTTGGTTGAAAATATTGATTTTGTTTACGTCAGCGATCGCATACTATTTAGCATTGTTTTTTTAGCACTTTTTTCTGTTGAAAAAAACATTAATTTGAAAATTCTTGCATTTTTTCTAGTATTTTAATGAAACTTTCAGAACTTATTCAAAAATGAATTAGATTATTTGAGAAATGTTTGTTTTTTAGAAAGTCATGATAGTTTTCTGTACATCGGTTACCCGCCCTTACTTAATTTTATGAAAACTCGAAAACTCAAATATGTGTATTTTTGTAATTTTCAATTAAATGCAGAAGACTTTGAAGAATATAAATCTTCGATATTTTTGTAAATCATGAAACGTTTCTACCCAAACTTTAGCTCTGAATTGTAAAATACAAAACCCAATAAAGTAAGTGATTATTTAATGAAAAAAGCTTTTAATAGCTTTGTCTGGAGCCCAAATTTTTTTTTGAGGACAAATGAATTTTACATGAATTGTTTTCTTTTTTTTTTGAATTTTAAATGCAAAATGCGATAAAGTTGTTAAATATTTTAAAATTAAGTTTGAATATGTGTATCTCTGGAAATGCTCTTATTAAAAGATCTATTTCTACAGATCTTAAATTTGAAAGCTTATTACAATCTGCGAAGCGTTTCTATTTTTAAAATATTTTTTTAATATGCCAAAAGATGTATTAAAAACATTTCCGGCAAAACTACGGTGGTACAATTAAGAAATAATGTCCCGTGTTTTATGGGTTGTTTCTCCTGATAGCGAGGATCCGGCCTCATAAATTGCGTTGATTTTGTTCTGGCTAACACGTACTTCACAATATTTTATTTTCATTTTTTTTTTTTTTTTTTTAAATATAATCAGTCTTTTCTCTTTCAGTGAAAGACATACTGCAATTATTAATTTTTTCTGTTTTAGATTCAATTTTAGGGGCGGAAACAGTGCAGACTTTGGACATATCTTCTTTAAAAAAAGTACCTAAAAATGAATAAAATATCAGACTTTTGAAAGTCTCTAATTTTTAAGAATTACTTTATAGCTAAATAAGCTGGTTCACTTAAAATTCGAAAATAGTGTCACTTCTGATCTTACGTCCAATAAATCGCCCTGACTTTAGTTGTCGATATATTGACGTAAACCAATCACCATTGTTAGACATGCTTCTCTTATTTCAAACTAAATTTTTTTCTGCTAAATTTAAGTAATGTTTGTTTCCAATTACATTAAGTATATTTCAAATTTTCTAATTTTCCTAAAATAATTTTTGAAAAAAGTATAATTAAATTTTACAAGATTTTTAAAAGGAATATTTCACTTTTGTTTACAAAGTTGTCAAAAAATGTCTGACATGATCTATTTTATGTAAATGTTGCTGATTAAAAGATTTTTAACTAAAATTTCAGACGTGCTAGAAAGGATTAAAAAATTTTTTTACAGATATTCAAAAATACTTTGGTCTTTCCTCTTAATAATAACATAAACATTTAGACGATAAATACCATCTCTCCGTAGTTTCGATTTTGTGCTTCTTGCATATCTCCAAGTGCACATATGTCGCTACCTTGTTATGTCTCTGGGTATATTCATTTTTTGCCAGTCCCGGACGACCTGAGATTATATGGTCGACAGTTTCATCTTATTTTCCGCAGATCCTGCATTTCGGGTTAGCTCCATCGTTGATTATGTGACAGTGATAAGATCTGGTTGGTCCTGAGATTATTATTATTATTATTATTATTATTATTATTATATGCCTTTTTATATTTAGAGGAATTATAATTATTATCATGTCTTTAGAATTATAGGAATTATCACATGTCTTTATATTTATATGAATTATTATTATTATTATTATTACAGTGTAACCCGGATATAAGAGAGTTGTCGGGACCGGAGAAGAAGTCTCTTATATCCGGGTTTGGTCTATTTTATATACATTAACACAGGCTCTAATTTGGGACCAGAGAAAATCTTTCTTATATCCGGGTTACACTGTATTATTATTATTATTATTATTATTATTATTATTATTATCATCACCATCATCATGCACTGCTATATTCATAGGAATTATTATTATTTGAAAACATCCTTCATCCATATTTGCAATACGAAGAAAAAACATTATGGATGTGGGGGTAGTGTAACGGATATCAGCGATGAAAGCGAAATCGGTGGACCAGGTTCAAATTTCGGCTTAGTTTGTTGTGTCCATTTTCGCACAGATGCCATTTGAAAAGGCATGAACCCGCTCCTACTTCTCATCCACAGCTATGGGTTCTATAGCTTTGGTTGACAGCCAATCTAAGAGAAAGATAACTCTGTATTCAGAACAGTGGAGAAGGTAACATGAAACCATTGCGCTATCTTTGCCATGTCAATTTAGAGATAAGAAAGAAAAAGAATTTGTGGAATTTGTCGGGAAGTAGCATTATTGGTAAGTATATGTTGTCATTGCTATATATAAAAACAACAGGTGCAGTTATGGACATTTCAATGTTTGCTAAAAAGTTTTCTTTTAAAAGAACCATGACTGTCGGTTGTCGCAAGGAACTAGAAAGACCCTTTAGGACGCCTCAGGGTTGGATAATGATAAATGGGATTGTTTCGTCATGTTGACTAATGCCGTTATATTTATAGGAATCATTATTATTTGAAAACATCCTTTATGCATATTTGCAATATAAAGAAAAAACATTACGCATTTGTGAGTAGTATAACGGATATCAGCGAAGAAAGCGGAATCGATGGACTAAGCACCCCAAACTTGCCGCAACGGGGGCTGATTGATCGTTCGGGGGAGGAGGGGCGTATTCAACAAAAAATCAAAAATTTCTTACTTCACTGCAAATTATTCATTATGTCATATCCAAGTATTTTACAAAAAATTAAATCTGATTACACAATATTTCAAGCTCAATTTAGGTTTATAGTTCGTAAGCATGCAATGAGAGGACGTAACATAAACCGTAGATTTGTTTGCGGAATATCATTACATTATTGTTACATAATTATGGTTAAATCATTGGGTTTTTTGCCAGAATTATTTTTATTTTTGATCATATGTTAATTTAAAATATTCCTTTCTACAGGCTTTAGTTTTGAAATGGAATAAGATCATTCTAAATTTCAGAATTTCGTTATTGCTCATCAAAATGATTTGAAGAAAGCGATCTAAAAACAACACTGGAAAAGGGAGGTAACAAAATGCAAACGAAATGGCTCCAGTGTGTTTAACTTAGGAAACTTAGCATTGCAACCAAAGTATTCTAAAATGCTGCCAACAACAAAGGAGAAAATGAAAAATACCTCACAACAAATTAAATATGGCATCAAAATTTATATTATTTTTTATTTATTTGTTGTGCAACTAAATACATAATTGTCAACAATGTTTCTGTAAAACTTTATATTTCCCGTAATAAATTTTTAATGAACATTATTATTGTTATTATTTTTAGAAGGCAGCTGAAATTTCTGGGACTCGTAATGAGAAAGGAAGACTTGGAAAATCTGATACTAACAGGGCAGATAGAGGGAAAGAGGAACAAGGGAAAGCATCACGTGACGTACCTAGCGGGCTTAAACCAGTGGATGACAGAACAGGGTCTGGGAGAAGTACCAAAAAAGACAAAAAACTTATTGAGAACTACAAGGGATAGGTGGAAGTGGAGAGCCATGAACGCTTACATCCTGAAGGGACACGGCACATAAAAGAAGAATAAGTGTAAGGTAGTCGTGAATTTACAATTCCTTACAGTTAACCAATATTGTGAAGTATGTGTCAGCCAGAACAAAATGTTGATCAAAACTGCCTAAAACTTTTAAACGCGAATTGCTGCAAAATTATCAAATGTTGAATACGCCCCTCCTCCGCCTAACACTTCATATAGTGTTTGACAAGTTAAAAATAATTTATTATTTGAATGTACACATAGTGTAAAGGGTTATCCCTATCCGAAATAGAAAGCCGGCGCAAAAGACTAGCCCAGAAATTGAACACGGTTCGCCGAGTCCACTTTTCGCACTGGTAACCCTTACACTTCCTTTACACTCGTAATGTTTTTCATATGGTCGAGTTCGTCACGTTCAGTTTCGCACAAATACCCTTCAGAAAGCATTCATATATATATATATATATATATATATATATATATATATATATATATATATATATATATTCCCATCCCCGAATCCTGTAGCGCCACGCAGCTCTGCCCTCTTGGCAATTCTGATCATGCTGTAGTGTCTATCTACATCTCCTTCAACTCCACGCCCTGCAAAGAACCTCCTACCACTAGAACCTCATTCTGCTATCAACGAGCAAACTGGGACTCGTTCCGGGATTTCCTTCGTGATGTTCCCTGGGATGTTGTCTTTACGCTCCCCGTTCAAGAATGTGCTTCTGAGGTCACCTCCTGGGTTAAAGATGGAATCGAGGCTTTCATCCCCTCAAGGAAATATAAGGTCAAATATCGCTCCTCCTCTTGATTCTCCGCTGCTTGCTCAGTTGCCATTGCCCATAGGAACCACCTCTTCCACCTATATCATAGCGACATGCCCGACTGCAATAGACTCTGTCCGTAATGAGTGTAAGCGTGTCCTCAATGAAGCAAAGTCACTATTTCCTGCTCGAATGACAGAACGTATTGCATCTCGCAAATTGGGCTCCAAGGATTATTGGCGTCTCTGTAAGAGCGTACTTAACAATAGTAAATCCTCTATACATCCTTTGTTCAACCAGTGCGAGGTTCTGACCTCTTCTGCCGACAAGGCTGAATGCTTTGCTGGGAAATTCTCATTCAATTCAGCGCTCGACTCTTCCGGTGTATCCACACCCAATTTCCCCCTTAGAACTGAGGCTCTATTGAGCGAGCTGCACATAACCCCGTCATCGGTATTAGGCACTATCTCTAATTTAGACCCCCACAAGGATAGTGGTGATGGGATACCAACCATTGTCCTGAAGAAATGTGCGCCTGAACTGGCCCCTGCCCTCTCCAAATTATATAACTACTGCCTCAATGAATCTTGTTTTCCAGACTGTTGGAAGTCCTCATCCATTGTTCCTGTCTTTAAGAACTCTGGTGACCCTTCTGACCCTTCTAATTACCATCCTATCAGTCTCCTACCCCTCTTCGGCAAAATCTTCGAAGCTTTAATCAACGCTGAAGTGGTTAAGAACCTTACATCCCATGATCTGTTCTCCGACAAGCGATATTGTTTCCGCTTTGCCCGTTCTACAGCTAATGTGCTTACGGCCATCAATGAAATTGTTTACCAAGTTCTTCATAATAACGGAGAAGCTCGTGCTGTGGCTCTAGATATCTCCAAAAGCGTTTGATAGGGTTTAGCGTGCCGGCCTTCTTCGCAAGCTTCAGTGTTATGGAATTTCAGGTCGATTGTTTGACTTAATACAATCATTCCTGTCAAACAGTGTATGGAAGATCGTTCTCAACGGATTCTCCTCCAGCTTCTATCCCACCAACGCAGGTGTTCCCCAAGGCTCCATCCTAGGCGCTACTCTGTTCCTTATCTTCATCAACAATCTTCCTGACGTCATAGATTCCCAAGTAGGCATCTACGCGGACGACACTACAATTTACTCATGCCTCAAAAACAAATCTTGTGTTGTTGAGAAAACTAACCTGGCCGTTCGTCTCGAAAAGGACCTCCAATCGGTTGTGAACTGGGGCAGGAATTGGATGATCAATTTTAACACCTCAAAAACAAAACTGCTCTCTATTACTCACCACAGAAAACCATCCCTGCCCCCTAATTAGAATGTCTGACCCTTAACTTCTCGAGAGCTCCTCTTTGCGACTCCTCGGCCTCACATTGCTGACCTGAGATGGAACAAATACATCGAATCAATAGTTTCGTCTACCGCAAAGAAAGTTGGATCCCTGTGCCGCGCCAGGAAATTTTTCTCGCCGGAGTCGATCCTTCAGATCTACAAATCAACCATTCACCCTTGCATGGGGTATTGCTGCCATATATGGTCTGGTGCCCCTGTTTGTCTCAAAGTTCTTGATAAGATCCAGAGACGGATATGCAATATAATTGTCCCTGATCTGGCATCTCGTCTGCAGTCACTCTCTCACAGACGTGCCGTCGCCTCCCTCTGTCTTTTATACAAATACTTTCATGGTAACTGCTCCGAGGAGCTGCTTTCGCTGGTTACCAGACTTCATGAATTTAAGCGTTCTACTAGGCTGGCATCTCGCTCACACCCTTTCGCTGTCGAAACTGTTAAATGTAGCCGTCTCTTCTACTCCAATAGCTTCATGTCTTGCACCTCTCGCCTGTTGAACTCCCTCCCTTTTCTTGTTTCCCTGACAGTTATAATCTCCAACTATTCAAATGTAATGTCAATCGATGTCTCCAGATGCCTTGAGCTATCCCCTATCCTTTTCTTCATCCTTTCCTCTATCACTCCTATTTGTTCCCGCTCCAACTCTCTGTAACCCCTTGCGTGCTAGTGGCTTCCCGCCTTGCTTGGGGTGAAACGCTTAATATATACATATATATATATATATATATATATATGCACATACACACAAGGTCTAATCCAGATGTATCGGGACTGTTGCTATAGTAACGGAGGAGTTTTTGGTTAAGAACAACCTTCTCCAGGTCATACAACCACTATATTCGTCAGATCTCACCTCTTGCGACTTTTTCCTATTCAAAAATCAAATCCCATTTGAAAGGAACATGATTTCAATAGGTCGAGGCAATCTAAGAGAATGCAATGAGACAGCTGCTCGCTATCCGAAAAAAGGAGTTCCAGGAATGCTCCCTTCAGTGGAAGTGGTGCTGGATAAAGTGTGTGGCTTCAGAAGGGGATTACTTCGAAGGAGATTAAATGCCGAATTTATATGTGTTGTTGTTTTCTTTTTATAGTGTGATACTGAGGCCATGAGGTTTTAAATATTAATTCTGTGCAGAAAAATGGTTCAGCCCCAAATAAAAAATGAACTGGAATTGTCCCCCTACTAGGAATTCGAACGATGCACCAAGAGTTTACTTTTTTTATGCATCGAAAATCTGGCATGCGGGTAAAACAAATTAGGAAATGGCCTTATCTCTTTCTTGAGAAATAAGAAAAACATATCATTAACGAGCAGAGAGACAGACGGTGATTATATTTTCGTTGACGAAAACGAATTGAAAAATGAAAACAAGAAATGAAGCCGCTATGAGAGTCAGGGTTAGGAAAATCGATCCTGTCGTGGCAGACAGGTGGTCTGGTTTGTGTTTCCTCTAAGACAGCCATCGACCCACAGATGGAGAACAGTTTTGTCTCTTGTTTGAGAATTTAAGTAAACAAATATATTTTAGTTCACGAAATTGAGAAATAATGTTATCTCTCGCTCGGAAGGTTAAATGAGAACACAGTGGTCTAGTTTGTGATCTCGTTGGATAAAGATAATTTTAAGAAAATAGAAAGGAGGCAAAAAATTAAAATTAATGACGGGAATAAAACTCCGCCCCTTCGCCTACGCGCTTTAAAAATTAGATTTATCACAAAGAGCCTTTATTGTGATTAATATAAAAAGTTAGGCATCACCGAATCTCCAGCACCCTGCGACCCACGCTAGTTTTGGGCCGAAGTAAATATAAGAAGATGGCTTTGGGAGTTCGGAAACTTGGGCTGAGAACTCGCATCGAGTGCCTCTGGAATCCACGTCAACTGACACCAGATTTTCTGATTCCGAAGAACTTCGAACCCAAATTATTAGGCGAGGTACAATGTCAATATAGAGATTGATGTGGGAAAGGTTAATTTTTGTTGCACCTAGGGCTATATAAACCAATTGAAGATTAACCCCATGAATCTTTCGCTTTATTTTTTCGTCGTGAAAATATTTATCATCCTTGATGTAGGACCTACCACGGCTTGAACCAGCGCCGCGATTACTACGACCTTCGATCTTCCACTGCTCTGAGAACAAAAACACAACGTAGGCAGAGTTCATGTGGATCGAAGCGGCTAGCGACCAACAACCAACTTGGAACAGTGAAGAGTTAGTCCTGTGGTTAAAACGTCGTCTTAAGAAACTGAGGACCGGATCAATAAAAGTGGTTAAACCACTGAGTGTAGGCGGCGGCCAAAAACGTTACAATGGCACCAGTTCCGATACCTTTTACTCATACATCGTATATATATATATATATATATATATATATATATATATAAGCAGCATGGCCCGGCGTTGTCCGTGCTTGATTCCAAAATCGTACGACTCATACAGCAATCGCTATCACTTGACTTAAAATATTTTTGCCCTTCCTTGACTTTAAAGGAGTGTCCTTTGCCGTGCTGATGTTGCTACATGCCTTACTTCTTGCCTATCTCATACTGCGAATTTTTTCTAAGCTCTATACTAAACATTAAATCTGTTACGAAAAAAGAACTAAACAAAATGAATTGTTTATTTATTTATTTGGGTTAAATTATTTTGCTTGTTTTTATTTATTTTTATTTTATTTTTATTTCTTATCTGATATATTTATTTTATTTTTTATTTTTATTCGTCGGTGTTTTTATTAACGTAGTAAAATTTGTTTATATCGCTTATTTAATAGTTTTGTTTTGGTTTGGGAAGATAATTAAAGCTACTTATTCAATTTTGGGGTTGATTTTTGTAGTTTATTCTAACTATTATTTTGGCGGGAGCAGATTCTAATTTGTTTATTACTTCATGTATTTATTTGAATTGATTATCTTTATTTGTTTTTTCTAACTGTTACTTTATCGGGATCGGTTTGTTAGTTTATTTATTTATTTGGATGAATTTAGATTAATTTATTTCATTTGTTTATTATTATTTATTTATTATACTGTATATTTTTTATTTACACTTTTCGGTTTTCGATCTTTAAGTAACGCAGTATTTATTTTTCTTTTATCGTTATATAACAGTTATAGCTATTTTTTCGTCCGATTTTTGATTTGATTTTTATAGTCTAATATTTTGGTCATAATAGTTTGTTAATTTGTTTATTATTTACTTTATTTATATGGGTTCATTGATTTTGTTTTGTTTATTTATTTATTATATTTCGTCTATTCTAACGTGTGTGATTTGGTAGTTTGTTTTGTTTAATTTATTTTGCTTACTTTATTGTCATTTTGTTTATTTATTTATTGTATTTTATTATATTTTATGTTTTTCAGTTTTCGATTTTTAAGTAGCGTAGTAAAAATTTGTTTTCATGTCTGCATTTTGAAATGAGCTCGGATCTTTTATTTAGTAATTTATTTTGGTCTGGGAAGGTAATGACAGTTATTTTTTCCTCCAAGCAAAGTTTGCAAGTTTTTGAGTAGTTTTTGTAGGCTGATGATCTTTTTCTTATTTTCCAAGATATTTTTGGTGTGATGTGAGTTTTGTTTTTAATTTCCCAGATATACTTAGAAAGCATTGTGCTGTTCGCATATTTACTATATGTGAAATATATTTTGTGTGCATAATTTCTTTGTTTCCAGGGTCCTTCAGTTACTCCTATATATACTTTTTCTTCATTATCTGGTGATTTTATCGTGGCTTGGTATATTACGTTGTTTTGTAAACAATTACCGTTTAAGGGGCATTCGTTATTCATTCTGCAGTTGCACGTGGGTTTAATTTGTTCGTGTGGTTTGTTGATAATTTTTCTGTTGTGCTTTTTCATTATTTGTGCCATGTTCTCGGTGCAACTGTAGCTGATTTTTACTGTGTTTTTGTTGAATATTTTGTGTAGGGTGCTTGATTCCGGAAAGTGGTTGTGTAAGAGTTTGAATAATATTTTTCCTACGTTTGTTTTTACGTTTTATATTTACAAACGTTCTATCTCTGATATTGTGCACTTTATCCCATAAATATAGCACATCTTAAGACTATATTTCTTCATATATATATATATATATATATATATATATATATATCACCAGGTGTAGGTGATGGGAAAAGGCGTTACAATAACACCAGTCCAGATACCTCGTACATATATATATATATATATGAGGCCAACAAAATAAGTTATGAGCAAGCCCTAATTAAGAGTGGACATAAAAATAAATTAGAATATATAGACAACCACAATATTACTCGGAATAAACATAATAGGCAAAGAAAAATTTTGTGGTTTAATCCCCCTTTCAATTTAGCGGTAAAAACTAAAATTGGTAAGATATTTTTTAATTTACTGGAACAACATTTCCCAAAAAAAAACTGAGTTACATAAAATATTTAACAAAAACAATGTAAAACTTAGTTATTGTTGTATGCCGAACGTAGGGACTATTATAAATGGATTGAATAAGAAAAAAACTAAGAATGATCCACGTAGTAATCCTCCTACTTGTAATTGTAGAAACAAAAACATCTGTCCATTACAGGGAAAATGCCAGCAGGAATGCGTGGTGTATCAAGTGAAAATTTACAAAAATACTGAGGATACTAATCCTAAAACATACATAGGTGCTACTCAGGATAAATTTAAAAAAAGATATTATAACCACACGAGTAGTTTTAAGAATGCAAAAATTAAACATAGTACCACGCTATCTACCTACGTATGGAAAACCAAACAAGATAATATAGACCCCATCCTTAAATGGGAAATATTTAAAAATGCCCAAAATATAAAGCAGGCCATAAATTTTGCAAATTATGTGCTGAGGAGAAATTAGCCATAGCTTTATATGATCAACCCAACCAACTATTAAACTCTAAAACTGAAATTCTCAATGTATGTAGACATAAAAATCTTGGCTACTAAATTAGACGTTTTCCCGTTATTGACTTTCCACTGAGGTTTTTTTTTTTTTGTTGAATAAATATTCCCCCCACTTAGGTTGTTTTTGTTTTTTTGTTTTTTATTTTGTCACGTGGTATGATTTTAGCTATCACCTATAAATATGTGTGTTTCTCTTTGTCTCGTTAGCCAAACTTTCCCTGACGATCCGTTTAGGTGAAACCTAGGTAGGTTTGTCTGGCTCACTAGGTGTATATATATATATATATATATATATATATATATATATATATATATATATATATATATATATATATATACGTGTGGGTATAGCCGCAAGGTAAAAAAGAGGTTTTCAGAGTTTCCTTCTCGTAAACTGGCTACCAAGCAAGGTTATAGAACACAGTTTGACCTTCTATTTAACCCATAGTTGATTTTGGAGAAGAGATGGTTCCTAAGGTTAATTTTGCAACGGTCTCGGTCGGAATTTGAACTATAACCGCGCGCACATCAATGATATTAATAATGAAAGCGCCGCCATGATGAAGTAGCCTTTCATATAAACTGGTGCTTATGTAGGAAGTCGGCGAGAAATGGTAACGCCAGGGGCCAGAGAAGTTGATCCAATTCGACCAAGTCATGATCGTTTAGGATATCAACATCCAAAGTGTTCACGTTTTTGAGGCCATCGAACCAATCGTTTCCATCGTTGGGGAATTGGAAAGAAAATCCTTCTTCATTAATGTGGCTGTTTCTGGTGACCGTAATATCAAGGTAAAATAAATTGACACATTTAAGACATACACTGACCTCAGGACTGAAGTTACCAGAATATGGGACATTCAGGCCAATATTGCCCCAACCTATTGGGGCGTTGGAGTCTATACCACTGAACATTTTGAGAAAATCGGAATAACACCTGGCATCCCATCACTTCAAATGATGATTTTAATATTATTATTATTAATAATAATAATAATAATAATAATAATAATAAATAATAATAATAATAATAATTATAATAATAATGGACATTGTAGGAAAAGAGGTAGAAATCTCAGCACAGCATGGGTAGATTATCGTAAAGCATGTGATAGTGTGCCACACTCTTGGATCCTTAAGGCTTTGGGAATGTACAAAGTCTCCTCGGTGATAGTAAATTTCCTTAAATATAGCTTGGGACTGTGGAATACCACATTATATCTATGGTCCTAGGTATCATTGGGGCGTTGAGGTCTATAACACCGAACTTAAAGTCCTAGATCGACGCAAAAAGGGATACAGACAACTATCTCATCGCTTAAGAAGTCTACGTTACTTGGCACTCCAAATGTTCTCCGAAAGGTCGTATGATTTAATGGAGAGCACCCATAAGACAAGATATCCAGTTGAAGACGAAAACCGTCCAAAAGATAATAAATTGATGAAGATTTACTCACCATTCATGCGACTGAAATCCACTATCATCTGGCCGACAACCGGAGATGCAAATCCATCCACCATACACCACAACACGAGTGCTACGAATCGGGGTATTTTCATAAGACGCACAAATTTCTGTTGCATAGTAAGTTTAGATTTTTTCACATTATCACTTTCTTCTTTTTCCTGTTGTACGGGTAATGGCTTGAAGAAAAGAGACAATGAGCAAACATTCAGCACTATTCCACCAGTGATCAGCAGATTTCCTCGCCATCCGAAATTCTTTAGTAAAGCGCGACATATTAACGGCCACAACATGGAACCAGTACCTGTTCCAAATGATGTGAAAGCTACGGCAATCCTTTGTTTCTTTCCAAAATATACTGGGATAGACGCATAAGTTCCTATATTGAATAAACTAACACCAGTGCCTATAAAAGAAAAGAAAAAACAATAACAAATTGCTTTTAAAAAAACAACAATAATAATTACTGTCAATAATGATTCTAATACTGTTGTGGATTCTGGGATGAAATCCGGTCTCAAATGAATGACAAACGCAGGAATGAAATATAGCAAATAAATGTATTGATGTAATAATACAATTAATAATACGGTTAGTAGATCCAGAAATGCAGTTAGTACCAATAATAATATATATACAATCTGGGAAATTCAGTATCGAAGTATGACTTCCTTCTGAGTCTACGTGCTCGCAACTGTGACTCCTACGAAGCGGTTACCTCACACTCTCACTCTCTCACTGTATCAGTGTATCTCTCTATCAGTGTATCTCTCCCGGGTATTCACCAGCAGCAGTACAAGTACACACTGGTCGAGTCCACTTGTATGAAAAAGGGGTGGACCCCATAACAAATACTTCTTTTCATTATTATCAGCTAACAATACCTGTAAAAATTTGACAGTTTTCCTATTTGAATTTTCTTATGTATCATAGTACTTAACGAGTAAGCAAGCTCATTGCGGGTTCCGTAACAAAAACCTGACGGTGGAAATTCCATATCGCGTCGTCAAATATTTGAACTTAACTTTAATCAATTGTTGCAATAAAAACCATAAGTATTGTTGGATTCATTCATTCATTTTCTACGGCTTATCAACCCTTTGCGTGATATTTAAAGTCAGAAAATTCTTTTATCTTGTAAGAATTATGGAACATGAAAAGTGCTCACAGACACGCAATATATTAATTTCCCTAATGATATAAATTAAAAACAACGGTTGTCTCTACTAAAATGTCAAAATGGTGAGTGCAAGAAATATGCATTATTTTACATTTTACAATGTTATTTACATTTGACCATAATATTTTTTTAATAAGATTAATTTTGATAAAGGGCTGAATTTTTACAGCACTCAGTGAGCATCCAACTGATTCTTAATAATCTACTTGACCAAAGAACACTTTTGCAAGTATTACCGCATTTGACAGCATATAAGACATACCTTTCTCAAAAGAAATGGCGAAAAGTATTGACTCCCATCTTCTACGAGAATTTGAGACCTCCTGGTGATTAATTAATTTCACCACCCAAAGCTCACTACTATAGGCTATAGTAGTATCACAGACAGTTATTTCTACATATCCTAACTTAATATTTATTCAAACGACATTATTTTCATTATTATTATTATTATTATTATTATGAGAGACCAGCAGGTCAACAAAATAATGTTGTGGCACAAGTACACGAAACCCAATATATCCATCATGACATCAAATCCGATAAGGGTATACCAGGTAAATGTACTAGAGACAAATATATGCGACGCGGTGAAAAGTTTTGATAAAAGCATCGCTTCACCTCGCGGTTTGGGCTAAGTTGTAAATATGTGGGTGGGCTGAAAAGTTCATAGGCTGACTATGAAGGAGTAATGCTAGAGTTGTGAAATCTTGCATGCATTAATTTCAACTCTTTTTATTAATAACCATTGTTTCTTTACAGATAAACTAACACCTGACTGTTCAACTTAAAGAGTAGCGAATTCTCTAGAAAATGGACAAAATTTGTCATCGTGGTCTTATCAAGTACCTGCAAAAAAGGGTTTAGACTGACGTGGTTGCTACATTAAGTGGGGGGGTGACACTCCAGCTTTATCAATAGTGCAAAAGTGGGCAGCTGAATTTAGGAAGCGAACGGAGAGTTCTGAGGATGAGTTAAGATTTGAACGTCATGCAAGTGCCGCCACCGAGGAAAACTTTGATCGTATTAACCACATGGCAATGGATGACAGGCAATTGGCAAATGACTATAAATCAAGGCTGTTAGTATATCCCACGAGAGAATTGATAATATATTCTGCACACTAAACTTGGCATGACGAAGGTTTCTGCTCGGTGGATGTCACGTTTTCTGACACCTGATCAAAAGTGCACCAGGCTGATCACATAAGGGAAAAATCTGACATTGTTTGCGGCAGATCCAGTTGATTTCCTTGAACGTTTCCTAACCTAGGATGAGTTTTATGCTCATCACTTTGAACTAGAGACAAAGAGACAATCTATGCAGTTGAAACACCACTCATCTCCTGTTCTAAAAAAGGTCATGGTTGTGTCATCTACAGGGAAGGTGATGACCTCAGTATTTTTGGCTGAAAAAGGCATTGTTTTTATTGGCTATCTTCAAAACGGTCACACCAGCATTGGAGAGTATTATACCAACTTGCTAATGCAGTTACGAAAGGCTATCAAGACCAAACGCCCAAGAAAGCTGTCGAAAGTTTTCTTGTTTTATCAGGTCAATGTTCCAGCACACATGCCCATGGTTTCAATGGCTGCTGTGCGTGACTGTGAACTGATTGATCACACACCCTATTCTCCTGATTTGGACCCATCTGACTATCATCTGTTCCCTAACATAAAAAAAAATACTTGGGCGGAAACCAGTATAGTAGTGATTACGTCATAGCCGCTGTTGATGATTTTTTGACCAACAGGATGAAAACTTCTTCATCAATCGGATGATAAGCACTGCAACACCGATGGAAGAAATGTGTGAACCGCAAGGTTGAAAACTGAACCTGATTGTGTCACATTCCATGAGAGTAACTTGATCAGCCCATGAACTTTTCAGCCGACCCTCAGTACCTTTAGGTTGGGTAACGAAGATGGCCTCCGATTGAGGCTGTTCCCAAGTATCGAGATATGTCTCTCAGGTCACTTTGGCTGCTATATTCTTCAAATTTAAAAACAAACAAAAAACAACAACAATAACAAACATCTCAACATCCGGCCATAGTGCTCCCCAAATATTTCTGCTCATGAACAGAGACGCATAACACGTCAGCCAAATTGACTAAGGTCAGGCAAAAGACAAGCAAATCTGTGGTACTGAATGGCCATGTTTATTGTACCGCATTTTAATATATTTTTAGCAATAGAGAAGGTGATGCAACAATATTGGAACTCTTGGGGTCAGGCTCACCCCATATGCCGCATCCTACCCGAAGAAGAGAACATGACTGAAGAGAGGAACGTATATTACACATTGATTCGATCTTTACCAAATTCCCCACGTGATGGCATATACGCGTACGTGTATTTTGACTTCTGTTTTTACAATAGTTGAGGTGCTGCGACAGCGTAGAATTTTCGAGATTAGTTTTGCCTTTTGTTGTTTCGCGTCCTATCAGAAAACATGAACCCGACTGATAAGAGGAAAAGATGCTATATTAATGTGAGACCGAAGGCTAGGAGATGCGATATTGTACAAAACATAACTGCCGGTAAGTTTCATTTTAATTCTCGGCAATGAGCATCTAGTCCATTGCTTTTTTTTTTTTTTTTTTTTTTTTTGGGGGGGGGTACCTTTTCTTATCCGACATCCCTTCAGATTTTGATATTCCACCCCACATTCCTAGCGGAGAAGACAGAAAGTGCTTTAATTTTCAAGTAAAATTATTATCTACTATTTAATGAACTTGTATGAGTAATTAACACAAATTTTTAGAAAATCTAAAAAAAAAATGTCAAACATTTCAATTTTTAATGAGACTTTTGTCCTTTCTTCTTAATTATATTTGAAATACGGGTTTACTTTTTTTTGAGAGCGTGGTGCATGCCGTGCTGAACACTGAGAAGATTTCAAAATTTGGTTTTGCCATGAAGACTAAAAAACCTATTTCGCAATGATAGATTGTTACGAATTGAACAAATACATCACTTGCTTTCTTAGAACTGCTTGCAAGTGCTGGATTCCAAATTTCTCGCAAAGAAATAGCCATCAGAAGAATTCAACAGCTCCTGGATATGAGCTTGTATTACGGTAGTCGGAGAGCAGCGACTGATCTATTACAAGAATTTCCTCCAAGGATGGGGACCTGCTAAATTTACTTTCTCAATATTATTCATCTAGAATGGAATTTTTGCTATGAGAGCGGCCAACTTTTCATGTACAATAACAATTGGCGATTCGATTTACTGATATTCTTGACGAAACACTTTGCGGGCGAGTTAAACTTTGATCTCAATTACACCAACCAATCAATTCCATCCGATAGAAAATTCATTAAACCGAAAACATACAAATATCTACGTAGGAGTCTTTCTGTTAAGCAGTCTATTTTGGACCCTGAATCAGGAGCAAAAGAGAGTAAGGTCTTACCTGTAACACCTCCAACAAGGACAATGATGGCGTAGATATTGTTCATGAATGAAGAAGCTATGAATCCAGTGGCTGTCAGTAAGCCTCCACAAAAAATCGACACTCTCAAACCGAGTTTCTGTATAAGCGGGCCAACAATCAAACCTGAGGAGAGAAGAAAAATAAAGCATTGAGACAAATAATACTTTTCAAAAAGTGTTTCAAGAACAAAGTATTTGGAAAAAGCACTAATATCGAAATCGATTATAATTTGTAATCGGAAAATATTAAAAGCTGATTTAAAAACAAAAAACAAAAAAAAAACTTAAGCATTTTCGCTATTATTTCATTACTGTGTACCCGTGCCGTCAAAAATGGCGGCAATTGTTAGAAAGTTTTAATATTGCGATGCAATGAAACAAAAGTCTTGAAACAATGTATTGAGATTCACTTATGCGGAAATAAAGAATTCACAGCTAAAATAGAGGCCAATGAACCATTTAATTAATCAGTTCCCTTTTATATTCTTAGACCTTCAATAGTATCTATGATTCATTGATTACTTTTGGTATTATATAAATCGATTTTGGAGAATACCATGTAAGCTTTGATGTTCGGGTAGTGTAACGGATAACGAGAGTACGACGAGTTTCAATTCTAGGTTCGATATATTCACTTACGCGCAAATACTTTTGAGTAAAGTATGAATCTACCTCTTGTCTCCCAGGCTATGGGTTAATTAATGGGACTTGTATCGATGAATCATCATTAACTCTAAAAAGCTCTTACAATCTAAAAATAGTTTATAGTTTTAAATAATCCGCAATAAGTTGATTAGCGGTAAAGAAACAAACCAATCAATTAAGAGACAAGCACGATATTACACGATAGTAGGTGATCTTTGCGCAGGTATCTGTACACAAAATTCACACCTCTCAAAATTGACAACGGTTATAAGAGCTATTTTGCTGCTACTGTCTAAGCAAGTAAAGGGATATGATTTATTCACATCCACACTCATCCACTCGTCTCTTTTAACTATTGCGGTACACGAGTAACGAGACATTTTGTCACCATATCAAGAGATTGGAGGGAGATATGGACTTCTCTTAAGAGCAGGAAGTGGACTTAAATTTGATATTAGCTGATTCCAATTTCTGTTGCACCAGTCACATATCTTGTTATATTCTTTCGTGTATGAATAAGCGAGAGTTGAAACTTATGAGACACAGAATGAGGAAAGAGGACTTTACGAATTTGACATACACACAACATATTGAAGGCAAGAATGTATAAAGGCGGAAGGAAACAGCGAGTAACCTATTTAACGAGCCAGTGGAAATGGACGACAAAACAGGATATCAAGAGAATAGTAAAAAGACAAACATTGTAGGAATTTGTGGAAAGCCATTATCGCCCACTGGACATAAAAGAGAAAATGTATGCCTGGGAAGGAAACAAAAAGGACTTCTGTTAAGAATCAGAAAGAGTTGAAATTTCTAAGACACATAATGAGGAAAGAAGGATTGGAAAATTTGACACTGCCAGCATATTGAAAAGAAGAGGAGCAGAGAAAAACAGTGAGTAACCTACGTAACGAGCTTGTGTAAATGGGTAGCAGAACAGAGAATGAGAGGATTAATAAAATGATAAAAATTGATTAAAAGGTACAAAGAATAGGAAGCTATGCAGAGCCATGACCACCCACGTCTTGAAAGTACACAGTATATAGAATAGCTGTTTTTAATGATTTTTCGACGGTCAGCAACTGATCTTAGTATTCAAAGTATGCTTAGTGTGTGTGTGTGTGTGTGTGTGTGTGTGTGTGTGTGTGTGTGAGAGAGAGAGAGAGAGAGAGAAAGAGAGAAAGAGATTCTGTTATCTCTATTTACCAGACTCCCCTCTTGGGTTAGGTTGTGACACAAGGTTGGTTTTTAACGTGGAGAAAGCGAGCGCGTACACTCGGGCCACTGGATACCCCCCCCCACACACAAAAAGCTTGTCTTAGCTGAACATAGTTGGACAATGCCACGGAACAGATACTACAATATGATCACAGCATCTGACCGCCAAACGCCAAGATATTCTTCTATCTGTGAATTATGACAGTTCTCAGATGAATTATAATAAAACTCACCTAAAATGTATGCTAATCCCAGAGGCAGGGACTGAACAAGACTAGTCAGTGATCGGTCGGTGCCGAAGGTCTTCAAAAGTTCGACGTACAGGATTCCGAGCGAAAACAGCAAACCCAGACACACCTGCATAAAGAAACACGACAACATAATGAACGCTTTTCTGATTTTCGAAACTTTATGAACTTTCAATACTTTACCCCGCAGGTCGATACTACTACGTGCTAAAGCATAATACATATCAGGAGGTTCTGCTTCCAAGTATTCATCCTCGTCAACTGTTGTTTCCATCACAGCAATATCGTCTGTTTCTTTCGAAGTATCTACCGCGTTAGTATTGTTCTCCAATTCCGTTTTCCGGTTATTTTTTTTATTCTCACTTTTTATTCTTACTTTATCTTCCTCTGATTGTTCCGCCTGTATAGACAAAGAATCTTTGTTCAGGTTTCCATTGTCTTCCAAGGATTCAGATCTCCCAAGGGATCTACCGGAAATGACTTGTTGCGGTTTTGCGACGTTGTAATCGGCATGGAGCGTTTTGTGAACGCCAGCTTGTGTTAGCTTATTCTGTGACGAAACAGAATGTTTCTTTTCATCGTCATTGGAAAATGCTTGGTTGTCGAAGCCTCGTTTAATCCATCCTGTCTTGGGAGAGAGTTCAGAATTGTTATGTAAGGAAACAATCGTTGAGTTCTCGTTATTTCCTGCAGCATTTTGCAAGATGTACTTCTGGTTTTCATAGACGTTGTCACTAACTTGACTAGTATCAGTTGTCAATGTCAGGTAGTCATCTTGATATTGTGAAGCGTTTAGTGTTTCCAAATGTGGAGTCTTGGTTTTTGGCCCAAGTTTGGAATTATTAATTACTGCAGCATCATTTTTTGGCATTTTGAACCACGGTAATCGAACTTTGTTTTCTGAGACGTTGTACCTGGTAAAGAAAATAAGAAAATAAAGAGAATAAAAACAGTAATTTAATTAATATTATTATTAATATTAAAAATAGCATATTTGCTAATACTTTTTGATGATAATGGTAGACAGTGAATCACAAAAACTGACATTAATATCATGGTCAACAGCCAAAATGCCCATAAAACAAATGAAGACATTCTAGACTAATTCTGATTCATTGAATACGGAAATTATGTTTAAAATTGTTAACTCTTATTTTAAAGTTTATTTAACTACTTTTCTTCAATTTTTCACCTTATTTGTAGTAACATAATTTTCTTTTTCCTCAAGATTTCTATTACATTTATAAACACAAAATATATCGGGCTTGAGTGACTTTTCATTGGCTCATGAATTAACGAATTAATAATTAGCAAGTCGGCGAGATTTCCTGGTAAAAAAGAAAAAATGTTTCTTCCTCGAAACTTGTGAGAACTTGAGCTTGGTCGCGAAAGCGTGTATCTGAAATTTAAAGGATTGGGAATTTTCTCTCAATAAGTTCTCCCTCTCCGTCATTGACAGGTAGTTGGGGGACAATAAAAGTAGCCAATACAGACCATATACGCTGTGCTATTTAGTACTGCAAAAAAAAAAAAACAAAAAAAAACATTTCTCCTGGTGAAAAGACGGTTAATTTGATAAGACACAGAAACAGCTTGACTTTGGTATATCGGCCTGAAAACAGTCGTGAAGACTAACGTAGTTACACAACCGACTTTATCCCCTACGGAAAAACGATAGGGATTGCCAAACATCTTTTCGAGCCACATACTTAACCACATATGATGTCGTGACAATGTCACAGAAATTCACATAGTGACTGAAGCTACCATAAAGGTATAATCTCAATAATAAAAAAAAGAAACACAGCTATAATAATATTACATAATACGCGAAATGGTTATACCTGTTGTTCTAGTTATTTGGTGAAATTCGAACTCGCGTTCGTGATAAAAAGAAACTAAAAAATTAAGATAAATACTTGTCAAAATTAATAATACTGTTTGAAAACGCATTATCTAATAAAACTACTACTAATAATAATATGGGAGGCACGGTGGAGTAATGGATAACGGCTCGGACTGAGGAATTGGAAAGCCGAGTTCGAATTCCCGTCGAATCCATTACATTCACTTACGTGCTAATACTATTGGGAAAGATATGAATCCTCTTCTTCTCCCCCATAAATAGCATGACAACCGGGTTCTATAGCCTTGGATGGCAACTGATCAACTGTTAGTCATGTATCGAAAGCGTGTATCACCATGCGTGTATGAAGACTGAAGTAATGTCAGAAGTCAAATTTTCCTTCTGCAAAATCGTCAAGTTCTCTTACGTTAAACCTTACCTTAAACAAAAGTGATGCGAGTTCGAATCTCATCGATAGCTTCTTTAGCGGGGGGTCATGTTTCTTGTTCCTTATAACTAAGCAACGTATGACTCAACCATCCTTCTTTATCCCTTCTCCGCCATACATTAGCACATTAGTCACAATGACACATTAGTCATGTTGCCTTAGGTTTCACCTCTGTCTCGGCTGCCGTCAATATGTCATATATATATGTGTGTGTGTGGGTATTAACTTTTCTAAACTGTCCTTTTTCATAATGTATAAGAAATTTCAGCTCTTTCTGATTTTAAGTATATGAATTTTTAGTTCTCCTTTTTAAACTTTACATTTATGGCTTTTGCAAAATTTCGATAAAAAAAAAAAATAAAACATTTTTTAGAAGAAAGTAAAATTATTGACATTGCTTCGTCTAATAAAAATAAAAATATTGCTGCGTAGAGATTTATGGAACGGAACGGAACAATACACCTCCAAACTTATTTTATTTAGCTTGGGAGAACACAAGGTTAATTAGTGCGAGGGAAAAAAATGGGACTTTGTTTCACCGACCTTCTAAATGGAAAAGGTTTTCTTGCTTCGAAAAGGATTTAAAATACTAAATAATGTATCATATAAAAATAGTATTTTTGCGACTGGGTGTTTCTTTTCAAACAAATAATAATAACAAATAACATTTGATCATTTTGATGACGAAAAACCCGCCTTCGTGTGCCACGCACATATTTAAAAACTTTTTTTAATTTTTTGTAAAGTTCAATTTTTTTACTTCAGTTCTGGTGAGAAATCTGTAATCTGTCATGAACAACAGTATTGATAAATGGCCCCTTTGCATTTAGTTAAAAAAAAAACAAAAAAAAACATCACCAACGTTTTCGACGACATTTCATTAGAATAATTGGCGGTTTGAGAGAAAATAAAGCGCAGTAAACCAAAAATAATGAATTGGCCTCACATAAAAAAAAAAGTGTTACGTGACAATATCCGCACTGGCGAGAAAAATTTTGTCAGCCGTACTTTGATGGACAAGTACGATTTGAGAATTTTGGCGTTAAGTGATTTTTCTTACCGGCGAAATGGCCACCATTTTTAAGCTGGTGTAAATATATATATATATATATATATATATATATATATATATATATATATATATATATATAGTTGGATTGATGTGAGTTTGTGACCCTGGGTTTCACGCTTTTGCGATTTGTCTGACGATCACAAAAGCGTGAAACCCAGGGTCACAGTTTCACATCAATCCAACTAAATCTGTTAGCTCTATCACTGATATTAAGCGCTTTCCAATAAGTACCGCGCATATATAATATATAACTAATATATATAATAAATTGCATATATAAATATATATATATATATAAATATATATATATATATATATATATATATATATAATATTTATATATATATATATATATATATATATATATATATATATATATAAAAAGAGGTAAAACACCGTATTGGGGATTGCTATGTGATATCCATCCTCTTTTATGACCGTGAATGTTGTACAATTCCTCCAAGTACGAGATAAAAAACTTGATGCAGTGGAACTGTCGCTCTACAGAATTATAGTGAGAATTCTATAGAGGGAGCGAATAAGCAATAAGTAAGTCTTAAAGTAAATGGACACAGAAAGAACACTTCTGCTCAGATCCAGGAAAAGACAACTAAAATTCCTTGGCCCCATAATAAGGAAGGAGAGCTTGGAAAAATTAATCCTCACGGGGGTATATTGAGGCAAAGAGAGGTAGAGTGAAGGCAGTGAGCCATTTATTTAGCCGAGGTGTTTGCGTGAATAGATAGTGACGGTCTTAGCAAAGGATGGAAAACTGCTAAGAGCCAAACGTGATAAAATTTTACGTGAGGGTATTATCGCCTCTCTACTAAAAGAAAGCAGTGCATAGAAGAGAAGGAAAAAGAAGAAAAAGAAGAATGCTAAGAAGGGTACTTAGAACTCGTTCTTCCCTGTGAGACTGAAAGTGATAGACACTTATCCCCTCTGGGAATATTGGTCTTATACCGTTTTTTTCTTTCTCTATATTATTCCCCTTGACCTCGTTATCACACAAGTATTATTAAGTAAATATCTGGAGCGGCATAAAACCATAAAACTATTAAAATCCAAATGAGTTCTTATTTCCTTTCGATTTTCTTCCGCAAAAAGAAAATGAACTCAAGCAATAATTCAATCCACTTGCTACCACTGCTACGTCAATGAAAATTATTATAATGCTATAAAACGTCTTATATGAGTCTTGTCCCTTGTGTTCAAGACGTGGGCAATCATGGCACTCCATATCTTCCTATTCTTTGTGGCATTGAGCAATGTTATTTTTTTACTATCCTACTCACTTCGTCATCCATTTATAGAAACTCATTATGTAAGTTACTTTATGTTTCACTATGTCTTGTCTTCACTACATCCTGTGAGTATTAAATTATCTAAACCCTCTTTCCTCATTACATGTCCTAGAAATTACAACTGTCTCTTTCTTATTCTAAGTACAAGTATCTTTCTTGTTTCTATTTTCCATTAAATTTTCTTGTTGCTAAAAGATTCCGTTCATGACATTCACAGTATCCTTCTGTAGACCATATCTCTATTGCCTGAAATCTCCTTTTCATGAGAGGAAATTGTCCAGCATCGACTACTGATATTATATATAGCAGTTTAGCGCTCTTTTCTTTGTGTCTAACGAAATTTTCCGGTTTCAAAGTATTTTCTTTATCTTTTAGAAGGATATAAAAGCAACAGCTATAAAATGAATACGCGTAGCTTTGATGTGGCACAAGGTCACAAGTATGGAGTGCTCTGGAATTGATCTAGCTTACTAACCATTTCACCACGTCGAAGAACCCAAGGAATATATATATATATATATATATATATATATATATATATATATATATATATATATATCGTCTTAATGAAACATCCTTTATGTATGTGCGTGTGTGTAAATTATTTTCAGTTATAGTGTATCTGTAAAGGAACAAAATGGATGAAAAAGGATAAGAGGAAAAACTATTCTTAGCCGACGCGTTTTCTCCTCTGAGGGACAATTTTGTTTTGTGCCCGTCTTTATATGCAAAAGCTAGGATATCATTAGTTTGTCAAGGCTTTTAAATTTGAGAATATTCATGAATGTTCATAAGGTGGTTGAAAGGTCATTCAAAATACTTTGTCCTCCACATGTTTTAATATGTAAGCTGAAGCTGTTAAATCCTTTCTCTACAGCCTTGATAGAGTTCAAAATCGTTTACACAGTCTTGTGGGAGAAATTTCCAGCCTCTCCTCCCCAAATGCAACATCCCAAGCCTGTCTCTATTCTATTTACCGATTCTATGGCAAATTTTAAGATAACTTCTATTTTTAGTTTCACCAATTCAGACATTTACATCTAGGACACGCCATACCACTTCCACAGAGTCGAAACACCTTCATTTCTTAAGTGTTCTAAAGGTAAGAAGACATTTCTACCCAGACGGATTCTTATTAAAAATGTGACTTTGCGGAATAAACTCCTGCGTGGGTGCTTCCCCGAACACTACACTCTTAACCTCTTCAAGTCAAGGGTTAATCTTTATTTATCCTCATAATGTTCACTTACTACCGCCTCTTCTTTCATTCATATTATACACTTTATTTATCATTATCATTTTAAGAGTAATCCTCTAAGGGACAATGTCTTTATGATAATGACGCTCTGTTTCATGATGCTTTCGAAGTTGCAAAACGAAAAGATAATAAAATAATAATTGGAAATATATATTTACAAAGTTACATATGAAAACCTTGTCATAATAGTGAAGGCTTTTTTTTCTTTTTTCTAATGTTCACCCAATACAAGGCCTAAAAAGCATTCAAGGTAGAGGGTTACTGTGTGGTGTTGCATTAAGGTAAGAAAGGTCGACAAGTGAAGTTATTGGGGACTATACAGAAAATATAAGGGCTAACTCTAGACTTGAAGAAGTCAAGATTAAATTATAGTGAATAACATTTCAGGCTTCAATCGGAGACCTTAGAAATATAATGTGAAAGTAAACTTTAGAAGGAACCGGAAACCCAACCCTAAACAGGAAACAAGGGATAAGCCTCTATTCCTTTTTCAAAATACTGGGGAGGGGGAGTGTGAAATGGACGATAACAAAATATGTCATTTTTTAACGCAAGATTAAATTAGTATTTAAAAGAAATAGCTGTTTCAAATCCACTGAATATTTGAGGGCATATAAGGCGCACCTTTTAACTAAAAATATCTTTTAAAATTCCCCTGCGTCTTATATCCCATATGTAGATTTAAAATTCGCAAGAGCCGGCTGAAATTAGCTATCTGGCAACTCCTATTAGCTTAAAGACTTAAACACGAAGGAGCAATGGAACACAAGAAGAATAAAAAGAGCCAACATTACACAAAAATGCGAATGGGTGAAGCAAGCTTGTGCTAATATCAGACCAGAAATAGTTGTGAGATCTTTTAAAAAGTGTGGCATTAGCAATGCTCTTAATGGAACGGAAGATGACGCATTAACAACGATGATAGTGGTACTGAAAATAAGTATCACAGTTTTGATAACGAAAACAACGAATTTTATGGATTTCAAGATGGATAAAATTTTAATAGTAACTGTACTGTTTTGCTCAATTGTAATAATTGCTTGATTTTTAATTTTGTTTTCTTACCTTTGGATATAATAAATTTTTTATAGGCTCGTGTCCTTTTTTCCTATTATTTTTTGTTTAATTGTAATCATGGCTTGTTTAACCAAAGTAATACGTCATAAATATAGCCTAGGCTGTACCGTTTACTAATAATTTTATTAATTTTACTAATTACTAATTTTTTCTTGATTTTCCCTTCTGAAATTGGGGTGCATCTTATACATTTTATATGCCGTCAAATACGGTAATTCATTTACAAAACCCATGTGCTATTCAAGGTTAATAGTTACTAAATGTATAGGCGTTCAAACAGGGAGTATGTTCTACAATGTAACAACCCTGGGTGAGAAGCTAAGTGGAAATTCCTCCTTAACAATAGAATATGAAAGGGATGAGGAAGAGGAGGAGCCTCAGTGGACGCGGTATTGGTGTGTCTTGGCTGTAGTTGTCTAGACTTGTGGAACAAAAAGAATGTCGCTCGTTTGAACAACAGCCATGAAAATAGTGATAGATTAGCGAGTGGTCAGCAACTGTAGGAAAGAGGTTGTTGGGTGGACAATAATTCATCACTCACAAGGCCGCGTAAATGCTTTTGAAGTCTGTCGAGGATGTAAAGTGCGGATTGAGCCGTTGTAGTATAGATGTGTCATAGTGTACAATAATAAAGTACAAAAACCAAAATTTAATTTTTGGAACTTGTTTGTTTAACGTCATATCAACTCCTTATGAATCATTTAATGGCGAAATTTAATTTTCTTGTGAGCGTTAGTAATTTCTTTTACAAAAATGTATTGCTGATATTTTTAATTAAGTAAGTAAGTTTGTGTGTGCGTGAATTAGACAGACTGAGCTCTTTAGGTCGGTTCGTCAGGGTTGTCCACTGTCGCCCCTACTTTATGCTTTAGCGTTGGAGCCTCTCCTTCGCCGGCTAAGGGACAGGGCGTGCAGTCCAGTCCTACGCGGAATCGCCGTTCCTGGAGGAGCTCGAGCCAGGGTTTCTGCGTATGCCGATGTATCTGCTTTCGTGTCGTCTCGCATTGAGGCGGTAATGAAGGCGCTTTATCGGTACGAAAAGGTGACAAGGGCCAAGATTAACCGTGACAAGTCGTCCGGCTTGCGGTTAGGTACATGGAAGGGGGTCGATCTTCCGGGGCACTTCGGTTGAACGGACGGTCCTGTCCGCATTTTTGGAGTGTGGTTTGGACCCGACCTCCAGCTGGAGAAAAATTGGTCTGAAGTACGAGCAAAGGTCGATGCTGCCAGTCAGACCTGGCATCGACGGAGGTTGTCCGTGAAGGGCAAGACGGAGGTGTGTGCTACATAGATTTTCCCTCTTGTCCTTTATCGATTTTCTGTACTTACTCTCTGTAAAGGCCATCGAAAGACGCTCGAGCGCTCGCTAGCCTCCACTTTGTGGAGGGGAAGCGGGAATCGGGTCGTCAGATGAGCCTGTGCGCAGCGTCCGTGTCATGGGAGGCTGGGAATGCCACACTTGGTGAGCCACCGACGTGCCTCGAAGTTGGCTTTCCTATGCAGCGCGTTGACAGGTGGAGATCCGATTATGGAGGGGGTTGTGAAGGACGCGTTTCCCCGCCTTACTATCAATCTTCCCATCTCAAGGGTTGGGCGCCGTCGTAAACCCCGGGATCAATCGGTTTTCCTTCGCGAGTGTCGGTCGGCCTTGTTGGCCGTTCCTCGGTCCAGTGACATTTCTCGGCCTAGGAAGGTCTTCTATCGTCTTTTAGCGGAGGGGGTTACGAAGGATTCCCTACGTGAGGAGCTCGGCTTGTCGGAGGATGAGTTTCGCTTTTAGTGGTCTTGGGCGACAGCGGCGGATTACCTCAGTAACCCCGAGTTTTCGCTTACCTGGCAATTGGTTCGGAATCGGCTGCCTCTCAATGACAAGGCCTTCATATGGAGCTTGGCGGATTTGCCAGACTGTGAACGGTGTGGCCTTGGTTTAGAAGAAACGGCTTCGCACGCCTTCTACCATTGCCCCCGGGTCCGCCCCTTATGGGACCATGTCGGCAAGCTGACGGCTCGGCTCGTCTCGCTCCCGAAAAGCTTGTGCCCATTGATCGCGCATACGCGTGTCACAATGTGTCGCCCCCGTATTCCGGAGTGAAACGGATGGTGTTTCTGACACTGCTAGCCACGGCCCGAATGGTGATATGGACGACGCAACAGGACGTAATTTTGAACGTATTATTTATCATCTCTCAGTTGCGTCTCTGTCTTCGGGAAGAGTGCGCTCAGGGGCCATCCCGTCAAAGGACAGAGTTGCAACAGAGGAAAATTATACTGAAGAGGTGCCCTGCCCTGGGGAACAGCTGCCCGAGGCCGCGCACTCACATTGCACCAGAGGGAGGGATCGGTGCTCGCACAGGGGCCAGCGCAACCAACAATTGCGGAGGCTCGGGGAATTTTGGTTTCTTGCCCGGGTGCACGCGCTCGGGCTCCCCACATTAAACCGACCTTGTGTCACAACCTGACCTCATGGGAGGGGGGGTGAGTAAATACAAAGTCATTTGTACGCATTATTTATCATCTCTCAGTTGCGTCTCTGGCTTTGGGAAGAGTTCGCTCAGGGGCTTCTCTGAAAAAAGGACAGGGGCAAATGAGAAAATAATACTGAGAGGTGCCCAGCCCTGGGGAACAGCTGCCCAAGGCCGCGCCCTCCCATTACACTAGAGAGAGGGATCACCGAGGCCAGTGCAACCGACGGCTGAGAGCAATTTTTGTCCTTGTCCTGGGTGTACGCGCCTGGCTCTCCACCTAAAAAAAAACCTTGTATCACATCTCGTCCAAGACTGCGTATAAATTACTCTCAAGTAATTTTACCCATTATTTATCATCTCTCAGTTGCGTCTCTCTCTTTGGGCAGAATGCGCCCAGTGGTTTCTCTGTCAAAGGACAGAGGGGCAACTGAGATAATTATACTGAGAGGTGCCCAGCCCTGGGGAACAGCTTCCCAAGGACGCGCCCTCCCATTGCACCAAAGGGAGGGATCAGTGCTCGCACCGAGGCCAGAGAAACCGAGGTTTGCGGGGCTGTGGGAAAATTTTGTCCCTTGCCCGGGTGCACGCGCACGGGTCCCCATTTTAAAAAGACCTTGTGTCACATCTCGTCGTCGTGGGGGAACGAGTAAACACCGTATAAATTACTATAACCTAAAGTTGGGGCTTTTTAACTCCAGAATTCGTTGCATAATTGCGCTCCAATTTCACATTTATTCATATAGATTCCAGAATATAGGCTTTACTTAATTAGCTATTATGTTTCTCTAACTCTTCAAATGTTGAATGTATAACTAATTCTAATTTCTATTTTCCTATCTTTATGCTATATTAATTTTATCTTAAAAATTGTCCACTGTTCTGTTACCTATGAAATAAAAATAATTGTCTGTACGGAAAATAAAGATCTACGTACCTCAAACCATATTTAAATTAAGTAGCAGCAGAAGAATTTTCGTTGAACTTTTAAAGATAAAATTAAATATTAATTCAATACTTAAATGCAGCGATCAATTTTAAGTTATTCTTTACTTTATTGATGCCTATCGCATCTACTCCTCCCTAGCTATTGTGATGATGGCCAAACCAAGAGTCCTCCAAAGGAGCTAGCTTAAATGCGGCTATTTAGCTAGTTTATGATAAAACGTGCGCAGCAATTTTGGATACAAAAAGAAAATAAGAGTTACTCTCCCTGAACCATGATAATGGCTAGCATAATATATTAATATATATTTTTAACTTCTCATAATCTGGCAACCTTGAATCTGAGCTCAACGAAAATCGTTCTTTGTGCCTATCTTTGCTAGGGCTTTTGACTCAGCTATGAATCATTGAAATCGGAGCAGAGGAGTTGCTTGGACACACACACTGTACTTTATATATATATATATATATGTATGTATGTATGTATGTATGTATGTGTGTGTGTGTGTGTGTGTGTGTGTGGAAACTCGTGTGTTATGGAAAATAAAATATAATATGTATCTTTTGAAAAATCCATTACAAAAAAAAAATGCGATTTCTCTCTTTTTAAAATATACATACTCTTGCTGGAACAACTGTTAGGAAATTAACAAATTAAAAATGAAATTTCATAGTATTTTCTTAAATTTTATTAATGTTGCATCTAAAATTATTTTTTATTAATTTTTATATCATTTCAGTTCTAATTTTTTTTAATTAATTTTTTACGAATTGTTACAGTAGTTTAAATTTTAATATTATTTAGGAAATTATTTACTTTTTTTAATCTTAATTGGAAAGTGGAAATAAAAAAATACATTAAAATATATAACCTTTTTACGAACAACGTTGTGTTTGTATGTCTATTCTTACAAAACAATAACAAGTTTAACATTCTGGAAGTCGTAGTGAACTTTTCCCCCATTTACAATTAGTAAATGGAGCTTTAATTTAATAACAATATCACTTGGCGAATACAGAATTTTAAGATTTAAAAGTATATAATCTACTGATAAAAAAATTTAAAAATTTAGTATTCAGTGAAAACTCTTTTAAGACAATAGTGTCTATAATATGTTTTATTCATAAGTTTTTCAAATAAAAGAAATGTTGCATTTTTTTCTTTATCTTTTAATCATTTTGCTCCAAATAAAGAGAATGCCGTCAAAACTGGCAGACAGAAAGAAAATGAGAAGATTTTGAAAAGAAACCGGAAACAAATTGATAAACCTCAACTCCTGTTCAAAAATCAGTCAAGGGGGTGGGAATTGGGCAACTGGCGAACCTATCTACCCCCATTGAAAAATAATTTTTAAAAATAGTAACTAAAATTTTGGTGCTTAGGTGGCGACATCAGAAGTATACAGTTAAATTAAGAGCATGTATTTCAGATAGATGTTAATTATGTAACTACTGTTCTTAAGTGAATTTTAACTACTTATTTAGATTTTAAGTTGTGTTGTTCTATGAAAAAGCAAAGAAAACAACCATTCAAGTATATATATATATATATCAAGTATGTGGTGCAGTTCAATTTACATTACCTTTCTTACAATTAACAATAAAACATTTCTAAAAACATATTTAGGATTACATCTATTCTTTCGTTGTCCCGTTATTACCGGGAAGTAAAAAACAAAAACAAATTTATTTTCATACCTGATGATGTCTGTAGAAACAGATGGAACCTTGTAAAAAAATTTAAAAAAAGACCTTATGCAACTGGAATTTAAAACAGGGATCATAACATTCATTTACAGGTTCGGGGTTAATGTACTTTATTAAATTTGTTTGCGAGGATGTATTCTCGCCATTTATATCATTAACTTCTATATCTGTTTTTGTATGAATGATTCATGTAATATATATATATATATATATATATATATATATATATAATTATTCGTAAATTATAACATAAATATGTTATAAAATCACTAGAAAATTAGCCGTTTTCTTTTCAACACTTCTGGTGTCTTATCACTTGATAAGACACCAGAACTTAAAAGAGTGCTCAATACATACATATATATATATACATATATATATATATATATATATATATATATATATATATATATAAAGAGAGAACTACTTAAAAATATATTAAGCAGATAAATAATGGGGCAAAGGAACAGAGAAAGAGATTATACCAGCATTCACGAATCTATATTGAGAGAAGACTTCCATTTGGATAAAAGTCTCGACTTTTGGTAAGTTGGCGCCTATTAAGTGAAATTATTTTCAGGTTACACATCATTATCCTCCCGATTCTATGTTTTTACGATTCAGGGAAGATTTTCTACTAAAAATTTTGAGGATTTAAATATTCCGAGACCTTCCCTTTACAATAAATATAAACATTTTGCAACACAAAAAAGAATTTGAAATTTCATAAAATTAAATAAGGTGGGGGTTAAAAAACAACAAAAAAAAAACGGATTTCTTTTTTTTTCACAAAAGAAACGTTTAAAAAAGAATTAATTCCATTCGTTTTTGTAGAATTCCTGAAAGTTTCATTAAATTCAGGCATCTAATTTTTGATAAATTAAATTAATGCGTTTTTCAAAAACATACAAAATCAATGTCTCGTTTTAACGTTCAAAAAACAAGATTTTTTTTAATCACAATTTCCAGGGTTATATAAATAGAAAAATAATTTAAAAAAAATCTTTAATCTTTCCTCTTAATAATGACAAAGATTTTTACGATAGAAATTTGTCGCATATTTTGTTTTGAGCAGATTTTTTTCTTCATGTATCCTTTTTTGACCGAACTTGTAAAATAACATCAATGATTCCTATGCTATTTAGTAATGATTAAATAGAATATAACAAGGTCATTCCGAAAGTAATGTTTTCTATTTTATTGTGTTATCCACACAATCTCAGAGGAAGTAGAGGTTAACCCTTCCGGCCAATAGCCTTGTTACAGATAGCAAACTGGTGTCTGGCATAGAATGCGTCCGATGTGTCGATTTGTCATTCAATTCCTCCATACAGAAAAAAATTACACTTTCACCGACACTTGCTGAACGTTTACAGAGACCAAACAGTGGATTTGAGCACAGGTACACAGAACATAGTGCGGTGCCTGTGGGGGGGGGTAGTTTTGTAGCTGTAAAAAGTGCTGTACCCAAAAGATACTTCTTGTATCTGTTATTGTCTCCGTAGAAATAAATAGGAAGTATTACTTTCGGAGCCTCCCTCCTATCTACTCTTTCTCAAATGATCACTTGCAGGAAAAGTATTTGTGTGATAATTGATTCAAATATATGTAGTTATGTATTTACCTTTAGTTGCAAAGCGCATCGATTTCACAGGTGGAGAAGTCCAGATTTATTTCTGACGAGCAAACAGATGAGGGAAGTGACCCGGTGAATAAAAATCACAAAAGGCTAAAATAAAAAATAGCGAAAAGTGAAACAATTCAAACAAAGCGGTGTCCAGCCTTATAATTTTAATCTATTCATTTTAAAACTGTATAAATTATCATTACAAGCTAAATAATTGAAATAGTAAATGAAATCTGAGTTAAAATATTCCTTTGACTTTTCCATCCAAATGCCAGCTCCACTCCCTTACCGCTCGAGCTCCGATTGGTCAGAAACAGCCAATCAGATTACTTCAGACATGTGCCAGGCTGTTGATAATTTTAGTAATATTCGTCCATTACGTGCTTGCTTAAAAGGCAGTGCTTTCGATGTTGATGTATTTTTTGAGAACGAGTGACTCAAAGGTATGAAACCTCGGATTTCAAAAGCACTTTGAACGAGAATTGACATTGTAGATCAATGAACAAATTATTATTTTTTGCTTTTTTTTAGCCATTCATAAAATACCACTTAATTGTAAAACAAAAGTTTTTTAAATCGTTTTTTTTTTAATAATAAAGTAATAAAATTGTATTTGTTCATATTTATGACTCCGACCATCAGACTGCAAAACCACAGTTAACCAGTTTTAGTCTCACTCTAGTATTGTGAGTTCGAATCTATCCCACGCTAGATTTGTGAATTGTGTCAGATCAAAATGATATTAAATACAGTTTATGGATGACACACTGTGGTGTAAAGGTTATCAAGTTCATTTAGAAGAACGTTATTATTATGTAACGAGTTTGTTCCTCATTGGAGGCTCAATACTTGTGGTCATGTGCCAGATTGAACTAAGCTGAGTGATCACCAATATCAATTCAGTTGTAGGAATAATTTTGTAATTATGTATTTAGTGCATTTTGTACTGTGTACATTTTTGTACTTTGTCTCTTTCGTAATTTCGTACAGTGACTAGAGTAAATATATTTTATTAATTTAGTATCGGAAGAGAAGGACAGTCCTGACATTTGCCTCTTTCCTCTCTTTCTCTCTCTCCCCCCTCTCTCTCTCTCTCTCTCTCTCGTCCCAAAAATGCAATAGGCAATTTGACAGACAACCTAATACCTTAGACAAAAAAAATATCCAGAACAAGGAAAGAAAAAAGAAAGACCAAAAAGTAAATTAAAGTACTCAACGCCGAGACAGCAAAAAATGCTACACAACGTCAACACTCAATTACTATATATATATATATATATATATATATATATATATATATATATATATATATATACGTGTGTGTGTTCATTACACTCTTGTTCTGCTCAAGTTCAGGATCAACTGATATCTAAATGTGCACTTCTTAATTCAGCGTCCCACTGCAATATGGTCCTATAACAATCACATTCACTAACCTTCTAACTTGAGTGGCTCTTGGGCCTTGTATTGGATGAGTTAAATAAAAGAAAAAAACTAAAAAAATAGTTGAAGAAATCGGTCAGAGCTGAGCACTATAAGAGATATCGGAGAAGTGATAAAGCAGCAAAACGGAAGCGAACAGGTCGCATTACGAGAAAGGAAAGAGCGCCGGTGGAACAAAATGTTGACTGTTGACCAACAAATAGCAAACACAATTGGAGAAGAGCAAAGAAGACATAGAAGAGAAGTGCTAAGTCACGGTTGTCATGAAAGATATTAGGAAAGGCATTTGCCCATCAATAAATTCGCAATGGCTAATGGTACTCTCTCTCTCTTTCTCAAAATGCAATAGGCAACTTGACAGACAAAAAAAAAAAATCCAGAACAAGGAAAGAAAAAAGAAAGTCCAAAAGTAAATGACAGTACTCAAAGCGTACATTATCTAGACATAGCAAAAAATGGTGCACAACGTCAACACTCAAAGGACAGCTCGATACGAAACTCGTGCCACGCTTTCTAGTTGCCTGAAGATTGCGATATCGTAAAACGTGAACTGCAAATCGAGTTGTCTTTCGTTGAGTCTTGACGTGTTTTAAAGGCAAATAGAACCTTACTAGCTTAAGTCGCTCTTCTAGCCGAGTGGTGAAAGCAAGTTGG
Organism: Acanthosepion pharaonis; assembly: GCA_903632075.3. Taxonomy (NCBI): domain Eukaryota; kingdom Metazoa; phylum Mollusca; class Cephalopoda; order Sepiida; family Sepiidae; genus Acanthosepion; species Acanthosepion pharaonis. Next base: position 3,125,942 of record CAHIKZ030000857.1, on the reverse strand, counting down.
TTTCGTCGGAGGACACAGGTTCGAATCCTGACGCAGGGCGCATTTTTCTTTAATAAGATTTCTCGAATATTCAAGCCGGTAAATTAAAAAAGAAAAAGAAAGTGTCTATTCAAATATGGGTGTCCACTAAAAATAACGTTTCAAAGGGATAAAAATATATATGGATGAATGAATTTTTTAAGCTGACTTTACGGTGGAGTAATTGATAGTGGCTCGGATTGAGGAATCAGAGAGCCGAGTTCGAATTCCAGTCGAATCCATTACATTCACTTACACTTGGGAAAGGTATGAATCCTCTTTTTCTCCCCCTCCCCCAGCTATGGGTAAATAGCAGGATAGATCGGGTTCTATAGCTTTAGATGGTAACCGGTCTACCTCAGAAAATAATGGCAACCTACTGCGGGGAAAAAATCTGCCTCGTCAGTCATGTATTGAAAGATACATGATCGCTTAAGCTTGTATTACGCATGGCGCATTTGATTGACTGACACAGTACGTATCACTATTTTCTTAAACAGTAACAGTAATTTCACTTTAAACCTTCCTATCCCTTATGTCTCTTAGCAGTTTTTCTCCCGCCCACCATTCAGCCATCAATTCACACAAGTTCATCGGGTAGGTAGCTCTTCTGCCTTGCCCTATCACTCTCAAACTTACTATGTTCTGCGAGGGTTAAGTTTACCAAATGCTCTTTCCTCAATATTCCAAGAAATTCCAGCTGTTTCATTCTGATTGTTCTTTTTGTTATCATTTTCTTTAAACTTTCCTCATTATTTACTAGCTCCGTTCATAGAATTCTTAGTATCATTCTGTAGAACCACATTTCTGTTGCCTCCATTTTCCTCCTCGTCCATGAAGAGATTCAGTATTCACTGCCATATAAGAGGATGGATATCACATAGCAATCCAGCACTGAAAATTTAAAAAAAAACAACAAAAAAA
>CAHIKZ030000857.1:3067500-3120000 GCA_903632075.3 Acanthosepion pharaonis | reverse complement strand
TATGAGAAAAAGAAAAAAAAAAACATTAAGGAGAGAAAACAATTAAAGAACAAAAATAAAGAAGCCAGAAAACGATTGACATTGCATTTAAATTTTTGAAGATCAAATTTGACTGGAAAGCAAGAAACCGGAAGAAAATTCCACAAACGAGAAGTTCAAGAGAAGAAACTGTCAGCAATGAACTTACGATTACATCTCGCCATTTCAACTGTAAGATGATGAGGCCTTGCCGTCAATCTTGTATTGTTCTTACATTAATAAAGTCTAAGTACCATAGAGGAAAGTTCATCCGAAGAGTTACCATGAAAGTATTTATAGAAAAGGCTGAGGGAAGCTACATTACGGCCATGGAAAAGGGAGTTTAGCCGAGATGACTTGTTGTCAATCTAGTTTAGCTGCTCGAAAGTGATGTCTAAATATTTTTTTTGATTTAGCCCAAAATCAAAAATGAGTTAACTTGTGATGTTCTGAAAAAAATAAATAAATAAAAGTAGTAAAAACTACGCTTACACTCAATCAAGGTCGTCTAAAAATTCTTAACGAACTCTTTATGTTCATAAAAAGAGATTTCATTATTTTTTGTTCTGATCATAAAATAATTAAGTAGTGAACATCCAATCATCAAACTGACTTGAAAATATATTTTTCTCTTTCACTCTTACCAAAAAATCTGCCATAATATGGGACACACAATACAATTTGACCAGTAATTTGTGTAGGCCGGACGTGCGTTATCAGCGCTTTACCAATATACACTGTTTCTTCTTCGAAATTTATTTTCTTTCGTTCATAGAAGATAAGTAGCTATTTACTTGACCCCCAACTGAGTCAGGATGTGACACAAGGTCAGTTTTTAAAGTGGGGAACCCGAATGTTTCCACTCGGGTCACTGGTCTAAACCTGATCTTAGCTGGTCATAGCTTTCCCAAGCTGGTCAGAGCTGGTCTAAGCTAGTCATAGCAGTGATACTTACCAGCCCAGGGACGAGCCCTGTGCCAGGTAAGATAAGTACCGAATTACTGTGACATTTACATTTATGACGTATTTAATGACGCAGTAACTGGTGTGACAAGCTGTACATAATTCAGGTGTTATTTATCTGCAAAAATCGAGTACTTGTATATATTAACATCGGTTGGGGTGGGCAAAATCTAGTTTGTTTTTTTCTGGTTAGATTTGCGTTCCCATATGCATTTTGTAATTATGTACAACGTTTTCCAATGAACAAATACGCCAATATATCGAAAAGTAAAAATACAAAATAAAAATATCTTCTCTTATTTTCTCTGATGAGAAATGTTTCTTCCAAGGCTTTATCCTTGGTCCTACTTTGTTTTTAATTTTCATCAATGACCTTCCCGAGGTCACCAGCTCCCAACTTGGTATCAATGCTGATGACACGGCCATTTACTCTTGTCTAGATATTAAATCTGATCAGTTAGTTATGGTCAGATCGGTAGCTGATCTCAAAAACGATATACAGTCAGAATAGCTTGTTAATTTTAACGCCTCTAAAACAAAACTGCTTTCCATTAATCATCTGAGAGACTCCTTGCTGCCTTCCATCAGCATGGCTGATGCTAACCTCCAGGAGAGTGATTCGTTGCGCTTTCAAGGGTTAACATTTTCGACTGAGGAACGCATCGAGTAGCGTCAATAATGAAAACTCCAAAGAGTTATTTTAAACTAATGGAAACTAATTATTATGCGATCGACTGTCGCGATCGCATAAAAGTGTCTATCAGCTCTGTGAATTATTACAGTCTATTTAAGTACTTTGATTTTAACAGGTCTTCACAGGAAATCTTATATATATATATAAACAATATATATATATATATATATATATATATATATATATATATATATATATATATATATTTTTTCTGCTAAACAGACTTTCAACCACTATAGGGTTTTTTAAGGCTACATGAATCATGGTTGTTTTAGGTATATATTGATGTTATATGCGGATCACTAATAGTTTTAGGTAAAGATTAATTTTTGAAAGGCTTTTTTATTGTTTATCAATTATTAGAGATACTGGTTTCTAATACAAATTTTGTATTCAGTTTCTGATATAAGTTGTTTATCAGAGTTTGCATTCTTATTTTTACTGAGGATCTTTATGATGTCTGAAATTTTTGTTTAGTTTTCAAAATATATTAAAGTTTTCGTATAGTTTAGTTTGGGAGTTGTTATAGTCTTATATTTTGGTATAAAGTTTGATTTGGTTTAGCGTTTGAAAGTGTTCTTTTGCATTGTTTGCGTGATAACATTTTGTTCGATTTTGATCAAGATGTTTTGAGTATACGTTCGACTGTAAGAAGTACTTAACATCTTTTGCATGATGGGGAGTTTTATTTTTTAGTAAATGTGAATGTGTCAGATGTGCATGTCCTATACCGTGTCAGGATAAAACTATTTCCTCCCAGCTTAATTTTCCGAAACCTGGGAGTTATTTTCCTATATTTGATTGAATATCGAATAGTTTTAAGTTTTTAGTCTCGTATTACTTACGATTTTCTTTTATTGTTTTCTTTTATTTTGTTTCTGAAAATTGTATAGGGTATCTTTTTTATCCTTTCCCCTATACCCAGTCTTTTCCTTTACTTACACTCCCTGTGGCTCCTTGCGTACTAGTGGCACTCCTGCCTTGCTTGGGGTGACATCGTTTTTCTTTAAAAAAAAGCTGAAATGTTACAGTATCTTCGGACACGTTGTTGATGTGACCCAGTCTTTCCTATCTAATGGTGAAATGAAAATTGTCCTGAACGGCCTCTCGTCTACATCCTTTTGTACTAACGCGGGTCCCCCCCCCAGGGCTCCATCCATGGTCCTACGCTGTGTTTAATCTTCATTAACGACCACCCTGATGACATCAGCTCTTAACTACTCTAACGACACTACTATTTACTCCTGCATCGATAATAAGTCTGATCAGTCAGACAAGGTCAAAATGGCAGCTGATGTACAAAACGACATCAGAACCATCGTTAACTGGGGCAAAAGATGGCTTATAAATTTTAACGCCTCCAAAACTAAATTTCTCCCTATTGATCATCTGAAAGTCCTCTCTCTGCTTTCCATCAGCATGGCAGATGCTATCCTCCAAAAAAGTGACTCACTGCGCTTTCTCGGGCTAACGTTCTCAGCCGACATGAATTGGAAAGACTACATTGAATCCATCGCTACATCAGCTGCGATTCACTGCATCGGGCGAGACAAGTGTTCTCTCCGAAATCTGTCTTGCATATCTATAAATCTACCATTCGTCCATGCTTACAATATTGCTGTTATATATGGTCAAGTGCTCCCGCTATTTTCCTGGAGCAATAAATGCATTGTCAATCGCTATCTACTGTCCTCCGAATTACTTTTTTCTCTTTCTCCTCATTACTAATGTTTCTGTTCCTAATTCCCCCACACTCTGTAACTCATTTCGTACTAGTAGCTGTACTATCTTGCTTGGGGTGATACCAATTAAAAAGAATATATATATATATATATATATATATATATATATATATATATATATATATATAGGCAGCATATCTTCATTCAAACATGTTTCATTGAATAATATAGACATATTATGTCTACTTATTTTGATACTTATTCTTTGCAGTTGTCTAATTAGTTTCTTGATTGTTAAGATGAAATTCATCAAAGAAGGCCCCGTAGTTTGCGATAAAATCTTCATTCCGTTGTGATGGCGATTTTTAAAAATCACCATGACAACGGAATGCAGATTTTATCACAGTTACAATAAGTTTGTCTTTGTAATTTAAGCCTGAAAATGATCTTGGAAAAGATCGAAAGTACTTGAGTTAGAAAAAACTACAGCGCCTTCCTTGGTGAATTTCATCTTCACATCAAGAAACTGATTAGACAACTGGAAAGGATTAGTATAAAATAAGTAGACACAATATGTCTATATTAGTCAAAGAAAAAACACAGCAACACACTTATATATATGCGTGTGTGTGTGTGTGTGTGTGTGTATGTGTGTGTGTGGTTAGATTGAACGGAAATATATGCATACATAAATGTAGCGATTTGTTAGTTATGCACAGTTGACTCATATTTTTTATAAATATACTTAGTGTACTTAATTTAGTCGGGTACAAGGCCACAGTTATTAGGTATTCTATATGGATTGTTCTTACTACAGTCGTAATGGCTTACTAGGTCTACTTGTTAACAGTTGCATTGACCTTTTTCTTGTTAGTGTAGATAGCGTTGGTACCAGTTCGGGTCGATCATTGCGAACCTCGTCTTTTAGTAAATCTTTCACACGGCATATTCGACTTAATTAATTCCTTCGTGTACATGTTTATTTTTGTTAAATCTACTGGCCCAAGAAGAACTCCGTACTCTGTACACATATACACATAGGCGTGTTCGTGTAGGCACGTACGCACTACACAATTGCTTTATTCTCTTCATATACATCCATGAAGCAGTCAGTACATTCACATACTGTAAAATCAAGTTATATCTTCGAGATCTGTCTATCTAATAAATAAATAAAAACATTTGAAAACTTATCACCCGACACAGAGTTTCGCATAGGTACATCCGCATATCACGAGCAAGCAAAATTGATTGATTTTTATTTATTTTTATTGAATGACTGACCTTCACCCTTGTTATGGGACCATACCCATAATAACATAATGGACTATTCCATACGTAATAAATACTGCGCCTCAAGAGGAAGCAGGGAGTTCAGGTAAACCGACCCTGAACCCGTTTATACGGGTTCAAATGGCATATTTTTGGCCGAGCCCACGGGCTCGGAGATCCCACGGGCTCGGAGATCCCACGTTAAACCGGCCTTGTGCCACATGATGCCTTCGTGGGGGGGGGTGACTAAATACCGTTCAGTCCGAAGTCGGGCGACCGGCTGACCGGCTGATCGGTTGAACTCTTTGCCTTCGGGCGGGGAGGAACTCGAACGAGGCTACGCCGAAGGACGGAGTCTCTTTCGGGGAGGTAAACCGACCCTGAACCCGTTTATACGGGTACAAAGGGCATATTTTTGGCCGAACCCACGGACTCGAAGATCCCACCTCAAACCGGCCTTGTGCCACATGATGCCCTCGTGGTGGGGGGTGACTAAATACTGTTCAGTCTGAAGTCTGGAGTGAGGTCCGTCAGGAGTCTGTCAGTCAGTCAGAGCGAGCGAGTCGGTCAGTCGAGTCAGAGGCAGTCCGAAACAGAGTCACGTTCAGACAATTACTACTAAACCTGATTGTTCGTACTAACACTTTCTACTTCTCTCTATATATTCCTGTTTGTAATATATTTATTTTCTAAGCATAGCTTAGATGTGGCACAAGGCCGTCGAGTTCTTCTTTATTGGTTCTAACTTGGACTATCACCGCGGTACAAGGAACCGGATCATAACAACCCTGAAATCCACGAATTCTTTTTTAACAAGTGTTTTTCAGTTAACATGACATGAACTAAGTATATCGTTCAATTAATATAGTGATATGTCTTAGTAGTTTAATAGTATTTTAATGCATACATTAAGTTCTACTAGCGAAGTGATTTCGCCATTAACCGCATTAATATTGCTGATTGATTCTATGTATGATTATTTCTTTATATATATATATATATATATATATATATAGTTTTAAAAACTAGGAAACCATTGATTTTAATATTAAAAGTCTCTAGAGCCCTTTCAGCCAACATCTCATTAGGAGACAATCGTTGGATTAGCGAAATGAATAATAGCGATATTGAAGAGCAAAAAAAAAGGGGAAACACACTAAAATAACGAACAAGTATATATACTTGTAACGAGGGGAAGGGTTATCGTGTAAATAAATAGCGAGGACAGTTAAAATAAAATATCCCCAACAGATTAAGAGACCTTATAAATTCTTTCTGCCGGCAGAGAGAAGGTTTTCTAAATCTATACAGACCGATTCCAAAATCTTCAAATGATTATTGGAATCGGCTGTATGAATAATTCTAAACCACTCTTTTTTATACAACTTGGCACAAGCTATATTCTCAACTAAATGTTGAGCAATAGCCGATTCCATATTCATGGGGAAGATAGCATATTCTATCTATCTTACCAAGTCGTATTTTGAAGGAACGTGCTGATTAATTCTAGTTTCCAAATGCAAGGTTGTACGCCCCACATAACCAGCAGCACACTGGCAATTAAATTCATATACTAAATTACTCAATTTGATGTAGGGCAATACATCCTTATATATATATATATATATATATAGTATGTATTACTGTGACATCGTCAGTCTATGTCATTTTTATTATTTTTTTTTCAATTTTCGAATTAGTGGCTATATATTCGAATTAAATTGTTTATGTTCTGGTTTGATTCGAGTAGTTTCTATAGTCACGTTCATTATAAATAAATGTTCAACAGATGACATGACTTATATTTAAAGTTGCAATATAATGTTAAAAAGATTCCAGGACGTACAAAAAATTATGAATTAGCACACTTATAGCAAGTTCACCTTGGTGTTTCATTTACTAGTAAATAAATGAATCACAGATAAGACACAAAACATTTTATATAATCGCAGAACAATCTCTCTTTGTAAAATATACCATAAACAAACTCGATTAAATTATTCAAATTAATATCATACTTATTCCAAGTCATGTTGAGGAAAATATGAAATAATCCAATTTTGAGGAAAAATTATGGACTTAATTTGTAATCTTTATTCCAGAAACAAATACCAGCAGAAGACTAGATATGCATATCGGTCTACGGTTAAAACAACAAGCATATCTAATTGAAAGGAAACATGACTCCAACAAAAGAATTTTCAATTGAAACAATGGAAAGTATTGTTAAACTTTTATTCAATTCACAGTGGTGAGTGGCAAAAGATATTGGTTGTTCCCAGTCAGATGTGTGTAAAAATTTGGTGCACATCCAAAATAAATAAGACAGCTATAAAAGAAAATATATGGTTAACCACGAAAAATATGAAAGGCGTCGGGATCAAAAACTCAAGGCAATATGATTTGAAAATGTACAGCAAAACAAATGAAAAAGAAATGTGTTAGAACTGTAATAAATCGGCTGGATGAAGTGGCGACTCTAGGCCATCAATGTTTGTGGGGATCATTACAATCTTTAATAAAATATTTTTATTATAACTTAGATGCTAAAATGATTCTTTTACTCTAACGAAAATATCTAATTTTTAAAAATCTCTAACCAGATATATTTTTATTTTAATAACGTGGCTATCTCCAGTGTGTGTATATATGAGTATGCGTTAGAGTCTTTATGTATCTCTCTGTGAATTTTACGTTTATGATCAGTACTGCTGACTGATATCATATTTCCTCCAGTCGACGAGTTAAGGCTTTCTTTGATTTTCGCCGACTTTTGGTAGGGTTAAATATAATTTACCCTTTTTTTTAAAAAAAACACGGCATAGTCATTAGAGATTTTTAAAAGATTATTTATAAAATAAAAGCAAGAAATACATTGCCTATTAAATGTCTCCAGTTCAGATCTGCGTAACCCGATTAGCCAAGTAAATTTTATTTCATTCCTTTTCTACTTAATTTCTTTCTTTGTTTTTTCTTTCTTCATTATGAACAATATCAACGAAATATATTTCTGTCAACATTGTGTGGCGCGAAGTTAAAAATTTAATTTTTGATTCAGCTGAATTCAAGAACAGTATAGCTGAATTACCCAAAATGCAATTTGATTAAAAACTTACTGAGTACATAGGACAAGTCTGATTAAGATATCTCAGTCAGTTATGTACCATGCGTGATACACGCTTAGGCGATCATGTATCTTTCGATACATAACTGACAAGGTAGATTTTCCCATTTCTTTCTGCGGTAGACCTGTTGCCATCCAGGGCTATAAAGCATGATCTGTCCTGCTCGTTACCCATAACTGCGGGATAAGGGGATTCATACCTTTCCCAATGGTATTAGCACGTAAGTGAATGTAATGGATTCGACTGGAATTCGAACACGGTTCTCCGATTCCTCAAGCTGTTATCCATTACCCCATCATATCTCATCAATTGCTTTTGTAATATATTTATTAAATTGTAATGAGACATTATGGACACCCTGTACATCTTGTCACAGAGTAAATGGGATTAAATCTTTTCTTCGGGAAAAGCATATCAGTGACAGGGTACAGTGAACCATTTGAATATTTATGGTGGAAATTTAAAAAAAAATGATCCATGAAAACTCTCCATTCACCAAAGAACTATTAAGTACCATTCAAGAAGAATAATGCCTTAAATTAGTGAAATCCATGCTTGAAAGAATTAAAGCTGTCATATAAGCTTGAGGAGGATGGGCACCTCGACGTGGTGTAATGGTTAGGAAGCTTGTCTCCCTAGATCAATTACGACTGAGTAGTGAGTTAGATCCTCACTGAGTACCCGATTCTTTCGGCCTTGTGCCAAATCTAAGCTGTGCTTAGAAAATCGCTATAATCTTGAGGAGGTGCAAGTATTAATTCTGATTTTTTTTTTGATGAATTCTATAATTTTCTCCTCAGTATTTGATATTTCATATTTTTCTCTGCATGGCTTGGAAGAAATTATGCCATTAATTGAAATGATTTAATATAATTTATCTAATGTATATTTTATGAAGTCAAAATATTCAGCTATTGAATAAAAAAAAGTATTTTGCATTTTATCTGTAATTAGTTTATATGCTGCTAAATAAATAAATTAAAAAAAAACAAACAAACAAAGATGAACATCATCTAAGTGTGCTAATTCTATAATTTTTGCCAAGAGTTATACTCCACTGTGGATCATAAAATTGACCAGTGGAATTATTGTGAATTGAAACCCAATTTTAATTAACTACTGTTGTTATTCAGACTAGTGTCCTGTAGTTGCTTGCTTTCAAGATATTTTCTTAAGACAGCAACAGCAATATAAAAATTATGAACAATATGATTATATGCATGTTAATGAGCCTCTGGAAGTTTTATCATTCCTCTTTCGAAACAATATATCTTGAAGCAAAGTTAATCTTGAACTAACTTACAAACACTGATTAATATTTGCTCCATATATATTCTGCGATGCAATCCCATTTAAATAATTTAATCTAGTTTCTTTACGGTATATTTTATGAAGCCAGAATGTTCAGCTATAAAATAGAAACTGTTTTGCATCATATACCTGATTCGTCTGTTTACTGCTTAAAAAATAAAGTGAATATCCTCAAAGTGTGCTAATTCATAATTTTTACCAGGAGTGATAGATAAGAAATTGTTATCTAGTAAATGATAACGACCAAGATTATCGAAAGGACTCGAAAGTGAGAGGACAAATACATGAGCTTTAAACAGTTTATTTATTATTTCGTTCTTTGTGTGCAATAAATTATTGGAAAATCGGAAGAAAAAAAAACACGATAAAAATTGAACAAACAGACCTTGTTGGTTGAATTTAATACAGTTGGTTTAATATATGCACATACATATCCATACGTACATATGACGCGGGCATCACCTTTTTTTGTTGTTTGGTGCGGATGTTTTTCAGTAAATATCTAATGGTGCCTGTGACATATGTCCCGTCGTAAACAATATTTGGCGAACTTATGTGGGTCTGGGCAAAAATTTGAAAAAATTGATTTTAAGCAAACAATTAATGCTTCTTCAGAGAGAAGTGTTCGAATTCTCGTCAGCTTTGTTACATTCATTTACACGCAAATAGACTTTGAAAAGGCATGAATTCGTTTCTTTCGCTTAGCTATGGGTTAAATAGTTGGACTTTTATCTGGAATGATCATTGTTATTCTCTAAAATTTCTAAATTCAATATTCACTCGCAATAAAAAAAAAATCTTACACTCCAAAATGTTTCGGCTTTAAATAACGCATAAAGAACCGATAAGCCGTAAAAAGAAAACAATAAATCAATCAAATTGTTTGAAGTTTGTATTAAGACGTGAAACCAACAATCACCGTACAATGTTGATTTCTACGCCCACAGTGTTTACATCTATAAACACTACGTTGATTAAATGCTCACCTAAAACAAGTTGACATTCTGAATTATTTTTCGAGTTTGTAGTAAGGAAATACACTTGAAATATTTTTGCTGGAACTTATTTTTTTTAAAATTCACTTATCATTTATATCAAAACCAAAAAAAATATTTTATTAACTTTTGTTGAAATAAGCACAGAATTACGTTCTTACCCGTCATGCTTTGGTGTACCGGTATTTTATAAAACTAGCAGTACCCGTGAATCATATTTAATAAGTAAGCTCATTTTGGGTTCCAAGACTATGAAATACCAGTAGACATTCCTCCATTACATCTTTACATATTTAAGCTGAACAACTGTAATTATATATTGCAGTAACAATCATAAACATAAACGTGGGTCAATATTTAAAGAAATAAGAGGGTACAAATGAAAAGAATTAAAATTGACAAGATTTATAATTTCACTGAAGCAGACGTTAAAAACATAAGAGTGTTATCGCCTTCTCTATCCTCCATTTCTTCCATTCTTTCTTTTCTATTCCTTTTCCTAAAACTAAACAGCACTTTTGATATATGTTTTCTTCCTGTTATCCGTGCAATAAAAAAGAAAGTGTCCATTGTTTATCTGAGGTAATTCTAGGGCGTAATGTTGATGAATCATAATCCTTATGTTAAAGTCTAAATAAGTTCCTGACGAGTTCTTCGACAATAAAATACACAGGGCAATTCTGTCGCATCGTTAAATATTTAAGCTTAACAATTTTAACAAAATATTGTAGTATAAATCTTGAATATGAATTTTGGTTATTATATATATATATATATATATATATATATATATATATATATATATATATATATATATTATTCGTTCTTATCCAAACGAGAGCAAGATCTAAAAGGTCAGCCAATCTAACAGTGATCTCATCTCACAATCCTCACACTAGCTCCATATGTAGCCTCCTTTGTAAATCACTAGCGGGTTTTAAATGCCACTTAAGATTATCGCACAAACTTTCATAACTGAATCAATAAGCTGTCAGATCCTGTTACGTCGAAACCGACGGGAGAGTCCATTATTACACATATATATATATATATATATATATATATATATATATGTATATGACAAATCCAAAGAAATAAGAGGATACAAATGAAAATATTCGAAATTGACAAGTTTTACATTTCATTGAAGCAGACGATAAATACATTTGCTATCTTTTCTTTCTTTCTCTCCTTCTTTTATTCACTGAAACCGAACATCGTCTCTGATGTGTGTTTTCTGGTTTTCCTCGTGATCAAAACAGAACAGTCCATTATTTATGAGGTACTGACAGGTCGTAATGGATATGCCATACGTGATGCACGTTTGGGTGATCATGTTTCTTTCGATTCATTACTGACTTGTCTCGTGCCAGAAATTTTTTCTTGTTAGATATCCATTTTGTACATTTACAAATCCACCATTCGTCCGCACATTGGTTACTGTTGCCATATCTGGTCTGGTGTTCCTACAGTACATCTAGAGATTCTTGACAAAATCCAAAGAAGGATCTATAATGTAATCGATCCTGAATTGGCATCTCGACTTCAGTCATTTTCTCACCAACGGGACGTGGCTTCCGTCTGTCTTTTCTACAAATATTTTCATGGCAACTGCTTTGATGAAATTTTTCTTCCAGGTGCTCCGACTACATGAATTTAAGCGTGCTAAAAGATTGGCATCTAGGTCCCACCCTTTTACTGTTGAAGCAGATAAATTCAACCGCCACTTCTACTCCAACAGTTTCTTTTCTCGCACTTTCCGCCTGTGGAACTCCCTTCCTTTTCATTGCTTCTCTGATAACTACAATCTTCAAAAATTTTAATACAATGTCAATCACCATCTTGTGTCTTCTTGAACCCCGTTCATCTTTTTTCCTTTCCTCGATCCTCCCTATTCTTAGTTTTTCTTTTCCCTTTCATCCCATGTAACCCCCTGCGTACTAGTGACATTAACGCCTTGCTTGGATTGAAATGATTTAAGAATAATAAAAAATGAAAATAATACACACACACACACACACACACACACATACACACACCACACACACACGCATATATATATATATATATATATATATATATATATATATATATATATTACATAGAATAAAAATCCAAAGTTACCTCATTCGAATAACTATTTCGACCCACAAGACTCTCTGTAGGCCTTGTCAACTCAGAGTATATGAAGGAATAAAATAGGAGCTTGAAGATTTAAACATTTAAAGAAAAAGAAGAAGAAAGAAAGAGAAAAAACAGAACAAGAAAAAATAAAGAAAAAGGAAAAAAGAAAGGGAAAAGAATAAAAAGGAAATAGCAGACGAGAATAAACTCCTAATATCAATGACAGTAGAAGTGGGAGACAGTTAAAATAACCTTGACCTATATTTAAAATATTAACCTCGAGTTTATAAAGCAAAATTACTTAAAAGTATTTAAAAATTTGAGATTTTTTAAAGAAAATTTTTAAGAAAGAGTAAGTAAAAAGGTAAGATCTAAAATTAAAATTACATTGAAACAATATATAATATACAAATAATAATATATTTAATATAATAAATAAAATAATTATAGAATAAAATAATTATTGAATAAAATAAAAATAAAATTATAAAATAAAATATAATTTATTAAATAAAAATTAATAAGTTTTAAATAAATAAAATGAATAAGTATTAGTTATAAATTAATAAATAAACATTAAATATAAATTTAAAATTAAATTAATATTAATTAAAAATAAATAAAAAATAATTATTAAATATAAATTAAACAAAATATTAACTATAAATTAAATAAAATATGAAAATAAAATATTAAATGAAATAATTATTAAATAATACAATAATAAATAAGAACAAAAATAAAGAAAATAAAATGAAGTAATAATAATAATAATTAATAAATAATTAAAGGAGATAATAACTGAATATTTCATATCTTAAATTGCCCTATTTTCGTTCTTTGAAAATTCTATTGAGCTTCTTTTGGCAAATATAACCTTTGCCAAAAGATTGAATTTATAAAGCATAATATATATATATATATATATATATATATATATATATATTATGAAATGGACAAAGTCCGACAATTATTTTAAGACATTTTTATGTTTATACATTCTTTTTATAGAAACAAATCTCTCACAGCAGATATGAATGTACGTGAGAGATTCATGGAAGATTGTAGTTTAAAAGCAGTAAAATCGACCTTGCTAACCGAAAGATCCTCTGTGGCTCAATCGGTTAAGGCACGTCAGGCTATATTGTGGTTCTGTATAGGATATAGGTTCGATTCCTGTCGGAGGACGAATATTTTCTATGGAAATTTCTCGGACAATGTTATTAATACTGTTTATTATAAACAGAGCTTTTACTTAAATATTTGTATCTATAAAAAGAATGTATGAACATAAAAATGTCTTTATATATATATATATATAAATCGCACATATAGTGCTGGTGTTAATAAAACAGTGCTAGATGTAATATAGCAGTGCTATTAATGACATATTAATAAATATCCGTATTATCCTTCATCGCCAACTCAGCTCTGAGTTTCATGCACGACGCAATCTTCAGGGGCAGAGTATGAACTGACTGTTACATAATTTTGATTTATAATATATCTGCTTATCACAATGTCGGCGTAGTTACATATGCTGGGATTACAGTTTTTGCTTTATTTGAAAATTATATTTAGCAATTGAAATAATTGGGATTAATGTATGTAAAAAAAAAGAAAATAAAAATATTATATATTTGAGTGGGGAATATTCATATTTTAATTTTTTAAAAATGATTATATAATTAAAGGAAGATTATTTGTTCTTATTAAAACACGAATATTTAATAGTAATATATTAAAAATAGACAGTAATTAGCATTATAAATAACAATTAAAAAATTTATTTAAACTTAAAATTAAAAATCAAAAATAAAAGTTAAAATTAAAATTTTTTAAAAATGTGTGTCTAACCTTTTCCCTGGCATTTTGTTGCAAATGTTTAGTTTTATGCCTTAATTATCTGCATAAAAAAATATTGATGCAAAACATGAAAGCTCCTTACAAAGTCACTCAAAATACATTCATGCACATGTGTAAATTCGTGCCAGCATGAAAATTTTTTTATGATCATTCATAAAAGTTTTTATTGCTGGATTTTACGACATTCCAGTTGAATTATTAAAGCTGCTAACAAACAACTTAATATCCAGAATAAATTATACAAATGAAAATTCAGTATAAGTTTAGGTTTATACAAAATACAGTATTAATTAGAGATTTCTACCCATTCATGCCCAAAATGTGAGAGAGGATATTAATGGGCTAATATCGAGATCAGATATTATCGAGATAATATATATATATATATATATATATATATATATATATCATTTCACCCCAAGCAAGGCAATAAAACCACTAGGACGCAAGGAGTTACTGAGTGTTAGAGAATATGAGGAAAAACTACAATTAAGGAGAGCGGGCAATGAAAGAACAAGAATTAAGATAACGATTGACATTACATTTAAATTTTTGAAAATCAAAGTTGACTGAGAAGCAAGAAGCAAGAAGAGAGTTCAAACAAGCGAAAAGTACAAGAGAAGAAAACGTTACCATAAAAACTTAGTTATATCTTGCCATTTCAACTGTAAAATGATGAGACCTTCCTGTCATTAAGTAATGCGCTTAACTTCATAAAGTCTAGATGCCGTAGAGGAAAGTTCAACAGAACAATTATCATGACAGTATTTATAGAAACGCTAAGGTAAGCTACGGCGGTGGGAAGTAACTGATGCCTAGACGTCAGGTTAGTATCAATAACACTGCAGATTATTCTTTGGATTTTATCAAGGATTTCTGAATATATAGCAGGAGCACCAGACCAGATGTGGCAGTAATATTACAAGCAAGGAAGACTGGTAGACCTATAAATATGTAAAAGAGATTTCGTCGAAAAAAATTGTCTAACCCGACAGAGTGAACCAAATTTCTTAGCTGCAATAGACTCTTTCCACTTCATGTCATCTGAAAACATTAGTCCAAGAAGGCACAATGAGTCACTTTCCTGGAGGTTAGCATAAGCCATGTTGATAGAAGATAAGAAGTGCTGTCTTAAATGATTATACGAGAGCAATTTCATTTTTGAGGTGTTAAAATTGAGAAGCTACATTTCATTTTTTTAGGTCATTTTAGATCATCTGCCTTATTGAACCAATATATATATATATATATATATATATATATATATATATATATATATATATATAGTTTAACGTATGCTATATTTATGGGTTAAAATGTTCAATATCAGGGATATAGAGTATGTTAATATAAAAGTGGATATTAAGGTCAACACCTAGCGGAGACAATCTGCTTCACGCTTAAACACAGTCTTCAGGCCACGTGTCTTAGGATAAGTATTTGCTTGGTACGAGAGGAAGTATATATTGACCGTATATATTCGAGTCTGTAACCAGTTTATTCTTTTGGGGGTATTGTTAAATACAGCTCGTTTAAATTTTAGTTGATACGCATTTACTTTGGGATCGGTTAATATTGGTCGTATGTATTTGCGCCTGTTTACATTTCTTTACTTCGGGTATTGTTAAATATTGGTCGTTTTTATTGGAGTCAATATAAATGACAAATATTTACGTAACCCGCGAATCACATAAAGGCTTAGAGACTTAGAGACGTAAATTCTAAAAACTCCAATATAAATGAATTCACTTCTATAATGAAATGGTAAGACAAAAGAAAATTTGTTTATGTTTGTGTTACACAGGAAAAAAGGTAACTCGCAGCGAAACTTTTGTTAGCGCAAGACGATTAAAAGTCTTTAGCTTGGATTGGAGAATAAAGTGATTTCCGAGAATATTTTTTGAGTTAATTAAACCTAAATTGACAGAAAGTCTGTGGATTGCTACTTACAGAATCGTTTCCCTCAGTTTGCTTAATAAGAAAATTAAATAAATAATCAAGAAAGAATCATGAAACTGTCTGCACTCTTTTCCATCAGTCATAATGACGAGTCTGTCTATAGTCTTTCTGGTGTTGTTTCGTGCTGTTGTCAATGAAATGTTATGTTACGTGTGAAGCCCTTGGTTGAATGTCTACTGGAGTTAATGTGTAAACATTCTTTCTACTTTGGTTTCATACAGATTTTTCTACACACATTAGAATTTTATCGCAGTAGTTGCTATAGAAACTGCATTCTTTTATATACAAAAAAATCGCTCAATACAAGCATCGAGACCAACTCAAGGCAGAGGGTTATTCTTAAAATCGTAATGATGAATGGTGTGTGTGACATGAATTAAAGAGATGGTAGAAAACGAAGATTATAAGGATAAGACGGATAGATAACGACTGATTCTTGACGTGTAGTTTTCAGGGAAGCACTTATCCAGAAGTCTTTTTTTCATTTTTTACTAAATTTTCACCCAAGGCAAGACGCATGGGTCACTCAAGGTAATGTTACTAAATGAGACTGTTGTATGGACGTTGAAGGTGGAACTGCAGATTATGAGGATAAGTTCTATAGGTAATGGTAGACCCAAGACTTGAAGAAGTTAAGATTGTAGTATTCGGAGAAGCATCCTTTCGTGAGTCAGTTACAGAAAGTAGCAGCTTTTCGGAATAAGCTGAGTGGAAATGATTCGTCTCTGCGTATATGGCATGACGGGTCTTATCTGTGAAGGTCTGAACTGGATGAACTAGGGAATGCAGCTTGTCAGAACATTTACATGGAACAGGCGATAGGACAGCGAGAGTTTTGTGACTTTGCGTCTGTGGGGAAAGGGGCTGTAGGGTGGGAAATAATTCAATCATTCACCACCTATAAGGCCGCGTAAACGCTTTTGAACTCTCTGTCGTGAAAGGATTGAGAAGCTCCAACCTAAATATGACAGCAATACTCCATTTTTAGTATGGTCTGACTCTTGTAAATATAAAGCATGGCAGATAGTGACAAGTAATCATTCTATTCCACAAAGTAGCATTTCTCGCAGAAAAAAAACTGTCTGAATGAAACTTTTTCTTTTTACATATGGAACACGGAGGAAATGAGGTTGATTCGACTCTGTGGAAGTAGGATGGCGTGTCTTAGCTGTAAAATGGCCAAGTGATGCTTGTGTTTATAACTTGTGAGTCGCCAGAAGATTTTACACCGATCATTTTTTTCTGAAGGTTTTGATAATGAACAACTCCCGGTAAAAGCAAAGCGCCAACAGTTTGTGGTTATCTTGCCAATATCGTTCATTTTGCCAATAGCGAAGAATCTGAGACTGGCTATGAGCTGTGTTCCGATCTGTGACGTGCTACTACGATTTGTGTATTAAAGGAAAGAAAGAAAGACTAATCCATCTGTTATCTCATTGTTTTTCTTCTCCCTTCTTTTTCTTTCTTTCTTTTCCTTCATTCCAACTACTTCCTATACGCCTGTGGACTAACGGTGATAGTGAATCACTGTAGTTGCCTATACCAACCGCAGGACAGCGACAGCAATGGGCGGATGACTGTCTCGGATATTGTACATGTTGATCCCGTAGCAGGTCACATGACCACAGGTAGACGCGGAGGTGCAAAAAAAAATTCAACTTCAGCTGTTGAACGGATCGGAGGGCCAACTCCTGCATTCGTCTGCCCAGTGAAACGGAAAAAGTAGTAACTGAATGAAATAATGGAATTAACCAGTATTGTGCCATGAAGTAGTTCAGGAAAACTACATCTATGAATTACGGATATATTCTCACCATATGAAAAGTTCTCGAATATTAAATCCGATGACTGTGGAAACATTTTGCTTAACAATGAATATCTGAAATCCAGCGGGAAGAATATTGAAATTACCCATAAATATGAACATTCTATTTGTTCAAATTTGTCGATCTATTCAAGTCTTCTTATGTCGTCACATAAGAAGAGTTGAATTGATCGACAATGTGATAAAAATTGGTCGACTTATGTGAATACAGAGAACTATCGGATGTAATTCTTTGTGAAGATAGTGACATATTGAATTTGAAGTCCAGATAAGTACCATTCGAATTCTATTGATCTAGGAACACATGATATAGAAACTTTTGTATTAAATGCTGCATTCACCGCACGCTCACCCAGTCGTTGTTTTTCATCTTCTCTTTTTCTTTTGTTACTTTTCATGCTATTTTATTAAATTGTTTGTCTTAAATTAAATCCATGTGTTCGCTGTCTTTCTTTCACCGATTATCCTGTTTTTGTGTGACTCGTTTCTAATCTGTAGACATCCTTTCCTTGTATGAATCCAGGGAATCAAATTATCTCATATTTTGGCTTAAAAATGTAATTTATGTCTGAGACTTTGCCTGTGACAGATCCGACACTAGCATTGAAATCCCGAACACAATCTGTATTCAGAATCTGGAATCTTGTTGAAAACAGTATTAAGACACTGATCATTTATCTGAGGTGAAATGTTTATGGCCATCTCATATTCAAACAGCGGTTCTCGTACGATCACCGAGATTAAGCAAAGTCAATCCTGGTGCGTACCAAGATGGATGACCGCTTGAGAATACCAGGTGCTGTAAGCTTGGATGTGCAGGTGGTGTAATGGATAATGACTCGGAATTGGAAATCAGAGAGCATATTTACAATTCCAGTCGGTTTCGTTATATACATTTTAAGCGCAAATATCCTTGGGAATTGTATGAATCCACCTCTTCTCCCCTAGCTATAGGTTAATTAGTAGTAGACTTGTAACAG
The DNA here is from genome assembly GCA_903632075.3 of Acanthosepion pharaonis. Lineage (NCBI taxonomy): Eukaryota > Metazoa > Mollusca > Cephalopoda > Sepiida > Sepiidae > Acanthosepion > Acanthosepion pharaonis. Next base: position 3,101,186 of record CAHIKZ030000857.1, on the reverse strand, counting down.
TAAATTTTTATTATCTCAAAAATTCTTACAATCTAAATATATTTTCTGGCTTTAAATAACCTACAATAGGTTGATAAGCTGTAAAAAAAATCATACAATCAATTTTGCTCCGAGTGATGACAGATAATTTTTTCTAGGGAAATGTTGTGTGAAAAACATATGTTGATTTTTTTTTTCTGACAAAAACGCAATCTGGCAAAGGACAAGTGAACTGATATACAATATTAGTCTTTTGTAGTTTTTTTTTTAATTTTTTATTGAGTAGTGTTGAGAGTTCTGAATTAATTTTTAGTATATGATGAAACTTCGGCGATTTTTACGATCTTATGGGGTTATATATCATTTTTATTGCTTTTTCATCTCATATGTAATTGGGGTGCATTTGTTTAGTGTAAAGAAAAAGTTCATCATATTTTTATTATAGTTTCAATCAAGTATATCAGGTATGTCAATTATTTCTGAATTATTTTTTAATATATGATGAAACTTAGGCGATTTTTACAATCTTCTGAAGTTATATATCATTTTTTTATTGCTTTTTCATCTCTTATGTAATTGGGGTGCATTTGTTTAGTGTAAAGAAAAAGTTCATCATATTTTTATTATGCTTTCAATCAGGTTTGACAAGGATGCCGGATATGTCGGGTATGTGTCGCTTAAATTAGATGTCCTTAAAAATAATTATTTTATTTGCTCATCAACAATGAGATTAGGGAGGTTACTAAGTGTTTGTTTAATACGAGATAATTTTTATTGAATATCATTAAAGAGAAACAGATTTCTTTAGCACGATTTATAAGTTTCTTTCTTATGAGAGCTATCTTGTATCAACGAGGGCATTCACTTGGATAGTTAAGGGAACAAGAAATAATACTGAATAAGCATTAACAACCTCAGAAAACTGGAAATCAAAATGGCTACAATTAAAAGAAAAGAGGAAAAAATGAAATAAGTTAAGGAGTGTAAAGTGAAAAAACAACGAAAAGGACAAATAACCACGACATTCTACACGTTCGCACACACGCGCGTGCGCTATACACCAGGGGAAAAAAAACACTTGCATCGATGAAAAGTGCATATAAAAAATGAAAAATCGAGAAGTATAAGCAGTCAACTGCTGATACCCACTGGCGAGTGAACGGAATGTTTCGACGAGTGTCCGGCCTGAAGTGGCAAGCCTTCAGGCCGGTAGATGGAAATTAATAAATATAGTTTAATAAATAAATAGTATCTACTCAAATATAAGTATTCATTAAAAATAACTTTTAAACACACACACTCACTCACTCACTCACACACAAACTCTCTCTCTCTCTCTCTTTCACATACACACACACACACATCATAGAATTAAAAAAAATATAAAAGTACATACATATATATATATATATATGATACAAGTAAAAGATGAAAATAAAAGAAGATAAACTAACAACACCTAAAGCGTAACCTCTTGAAAATGGCTAAAGACAATGGCTTGAGACAATGAGCATTATGGACACTTTTTGAACCCCTTACTCCCACCGAACGGAAAACGAAAGATTTTAAAAAGAAAGGTTGCTACCTAAATATGCATTAATATATATATATATATATATATATATATATATATATAGAGATAGAGAGAGAGAGAGAGAGAGAATTATGTATAAGGAGAGGAAAATTTCCTAAGTGGAAGAGCCTTACGGGAACTGATTTCTGTAAACATGGAATTGAAAATTGGTCTTCCCATTGAACTGCAGTTGTTGAAAATGAAGGTAATTCTTCGTCTTTTACTTTTTCTTCTATATGCAATGCCCCTTCAGCGATCATGGCTCTCCACAATTTCCTGCCCTTTTTAACTTTTAATAAATTTTGTCTTTTCAGTATCTCTTCTAAACCTTGTACTGCCATACATCTCCTCAAGCTCGCTAGTTAGGTTATGCGTCGTCTTGCTCTGTCCCTCTTGCCTTCAATCTTTCCTGTGAGTATCAAAATCTCTAAGGCCTCTTTCCTCCTTGTGTGCCCTAAAATTTCAATTGTCTCTTTCTGATGTTAAGTATAACTGTCACTTTTGGTTCCATTTTCTCTCAAACTTCGTCGTTGCTCACATGTTCGGCCCATGGTATTCTCAGCATCATTCTATAAAACCCGATTTCAGTTACTTCAAGTCTCTTATTCATCTGTGAGATTGTCTAGCATTCACAGACATCTAGGCGTGCTGATTACGTAACAGTTCAGTCCCTTTAATGAGTTGTCCTTCAAAATAATAATTTTATTTGCTCATTAACAAAATTATGAGGAAACTTACTAAGAGTTTGTTTAATTTCTTATCGAATATTGTTAGAGATCAAGAGATTTGTTTAATACGGTTTATAAGTTTTTTTGTTTTTTTTATAAATGCTGTCTTATATCTATAAAGTCATTCGCTTGATTAGTTAAAGGGACTGGGATTAATACAGAATATCTTAATAAAAATAGATTTAAAATGATTCCTATCTTTCCCTTTCCTCTTTAATTTCGACTATATATCCTCCCCCTCTCTCTATCACATTACATCAACTTAAAACTACCCCTCAAAAATGGTTACAAAAATATTACGTAAATTTAAAACCATTTTTTACCCTTGGAAATGTGATCTGAGGAACTAGAAAAAAAACACCTTCCTGGGAAAATAAAATATAATATATATATATATATATATATATGCAAACTTTGTCAACAAGAAAACCATATATATCATTGACTGGCGGACCCTTTCAAATACACCCACACAGTATGACTAGAATGTGCTGGTGCTTCATCATACATGAACCACATGCGTCTTTGTATTAGTATTGGCACATCCTCTAGCAGGTCTGGAAGTACGTTTGAAATAAAGTCCGTGTATACAGCTCCTGTAAGACGTGCTGGGAGAACATATGAACCTACCAGACAGTCTCAATTCTAGCCCACATTAATCGTAAACTGATGCTGGTGTCTAGCCTGTATTGCACCATGGCGATTCCAATGCAAGGGGCTATTGAGTGCAAGAGAATATGAGAAAAATAAAATATTATTAAGGAGACAGAGAACAATAAAAGAACATGAATCAAGAAGACAGTAGATAACGATTAAAATTGCATTTACATTTTTAGAAGATCAATGTTGACTGGATAGCAAGAAGCCGGAAGAGAGTTCCACAAGCAAGAACTGCGAGAAAAGAGACTTTTAGCATAGAACTGACATCTAGGCATTTAAACTATAAGAGGGTGAACCCGAGCTATCTAATACTGTGATTAAATTTTTAAAATCGATATACCAAAGTGGAAAATTTAACAGAATTATTACCGTGTAAATATTTATAGAAAAGACTTAGAAAAACTTCGTTGGGGCGGTGGGAAAGTAACTGAAGCTGAGATGCCAGGTCAGGACCAATAACATTGCAGATTCTTCTTTAGATTTTATCAAGAATCTCTAAATATATAGCAGAAGCACCAGACCAGATGTGGCAGCAATATTCAATGCATAGATGAATGGCAGACTTATAAATGTGTAAAATAGATTCTGACCGAGAAAAAATACCTAGCACCACACTGGGAACCAACTTTCATCGCAGCAGATCTGGTAGGATTCAATATAATCGTCAGTGGAAAATGTCACTCCGAGAATGCGAAATGACTCTTCTGGGGGTTAGCATCAGCCATGCTGATGGAAAGAAATAAATCTCCATAAGACGATTTAAAGAGAGCTGTTTCATTTTGAAGGTGTTAAAATTAACAAGGCATTTAGGAAACAATGTACTTCCAAGGATAAAGCCACGGAAGACACCCGCATTAATGCAAAAAAAAAATCTAGAAGAGTGGCCATTCAAGACAATTTTCATTTCGTGATATGATAAGGAAGTTAGAATCTGATCAAAAATTCTTCCAGAAATATTATAATCTTTCAACTTGTGAAGAAAAGCAGCATGCCAAACGCTACCAAACGCCTTGAGATATCCAAAGCAAAAGCCTGAGCTTCACCATTCTTACTGAAACCTTGATAAACTCTTTCAGCAATAATCGTTAATACGTAATATTTGACTTAGAGAAGCGAAAGCTATATTGCTTGCCTGAAAGAAAACTCGGCGAGATGAGATGCTTATCCAATCGAGAGTTTATTAGAAAATTTGGTACATTGCCAAAAAGAGGTAGAAGACTAGCAGATCGATAGCGAGACGGATCAGGCTGTTTCGACTGAGTTCTTAAAGACTGGAACTACAGAAGAGAATTTCGAACGAGCATGAATGCAAGAAGCAGCAAGGCATTTATTGTAGAATTCACAGACGACAGGAGCTAGTTCAAAAGCACATTTCTTAAGGACTATTGCCGTAATACCTTCAAGTCTATATACTTTGTGGGGATTTAGTTAGAGATGATAGCAGAAACCATGGATGGAGTTATGTGTATATCACACAGTAGAGAATAAGTGGGAGGTCAGGCAAAGATGTCCCAGATGATCCACAAGACACTATTATAGAGCAGCCAGACAGAGAACCAAATTTTTTAAACTCTATACGATATCTCGCTCTGCCAGCGAACCTCTTTGAGGACACTTTTTTAAGCATATCACCCCAAGCAAGGCAGGAGTACCACTAGCACGCAAGAAGTTACAAAGAGTGGGAGCAAGAGTAAAGAGGCGTGAAAGAGGAAAGGATGGAGAGAAGTACGGGTAATAGATCAAGGCATCTGGAGATGTCGATTGACAGTGAATTTGAATATTTGGAGATTATAGCTATCAGGAAAGCAAATAAGCGGAAGGGAGTTCCACAGGCGGTAAGTGCGAGACATGACGCTATTGGAGTAGAAGAGACGGCTACATTTAACCGTTTTGACAGTGAAAGGGTGGGACTGAGATGCCAAACTAGTAGCACGTTTAAATTCATGCAGTTTGGGAACCAGCGAAAGTAGCTCGTCGGAGCAATTACCGTGGAAGTATTTGTAGAAAAAACAGAGGAAAGTGACGGCACGTCTATGAGAGATCGACTGTAAACGAGACGCCAGACCAGGGCCAGTCACATTGCATATCCGTCTCTGGATTTTGTCGAGGACCTTAAGATGGACAGTGGGGGCTCCAGACCATATATGGTAGCAGTATTCCATGCAAGGGCGAATGGTTGATTTATAGATTTGAAGGATGGACTCGGGCGAGAAAAACTTTCTGGCGCAACACAGAGAACCAACTTTCCTTGCGGTAGATGAAGCTATTGATTCAATATATTTGTTCCATCTCAGGTCAACGGATAGTGTAAGACCAAGCAGTCGCAGGGAGTTGCTCTTGTGGAGTTGAGCATTAGACATTCACAATTATTACGAGCAGACACAAAGAGGCCTCTGTTAGGATCAGAACTATGACGTTAGTACAGCCATAAAATGTGATTCCTGTCAGTTATAGTTGCAGAACAAGCAGGTGTGAATCAAGAAGAAAATTATGGTTTCATCTGGTATTTCCAAGACGGCACAAAATCATCGAAACTTCGCTGGTACAATTCTCAATAGGAATGTTAAAAGTTTCACTTCAAGCGGTGTCATGAAGGCAATCACGAAATGAATCCCAATCGGTACTCTGATAACGGAAAGAAGTCATTTGAATTGAAAGTTTAATGTCTAATTGATGAATCAAAAGAAACATCAACAGATACTACAGCGTGATCTCAATTACCAAGAAGACAGCAATGTGATGCTCGACAAGAGTCAGGAAAGATGCCTCAGTAGAGTATACTAATCTGTGTAATTACTATATTCTACTGAATTAAATGCGCTGGAAATGAAAGAGATTTTGTTGAAAATATTGCATAAAATATTGTATAAATTAAAGTAATTTTCTCATTATTGGGCTGCTTACTTACTGATATACTTGCGCATAAACATATGATATAAGCATACACTTATACATGGATTGTTGATCCAATAATTAGAGAAGTGTCTTAAAAGATTTCAGAAATTTTTACTGCAGACCCAATGTTTTCAAATTAAGAAATAATGTGGCTTAATTAATATCGTAAAATAGTTATTCAAAGAATAAATCAATAAAGTTAATGTAATTAATGGCAAATTCACTTCGCTAACAGATTAAGAACTCATGCGTAAGGGGGGATTAAAGACAAACAAAACAGAAGGGGTGACAGAGTGTCTCCTTGAAAGATTCCACGTCGGATAATTAGACGGTTGGATATGGCAGTGCCTCTGGTGTGACTAAGGTATAGTTTGGTGTTCCACATTCCCATGCTGTGCTTAAGGAAATTTAATACCACAGGGGAGACTTTGTACATTTCCAAAGTCTTAAGGATCCAAGAATGTGGAACATTATCAAAGGCTTTACGATAATCAATCCATGCTGCGCTAAGATTTCTACATCGTCTCCTGCAATTTTCCAGGATCATTTTATTTATCGGTAGTTGTTCTTTGTAGCCATATGAACCTCTCCTGCATCCCTTCTGTTCCAGGGGAAGAATATTATTATCATTATTATTATTATTATTATTATTATTATTAATATTCTTTTGATTTCTGGTGTGTTCACATTTCGTTTCGGGTCTCGACCAGAGACCTAAGGTTAGAAATGGCATCATGACATGTGTATTGTGTAGTCCCATAAAATTGTAACAGATCCTATCTCCATAACCGGGTCTGGGTGGTGTTCATACCAATTTCTTTCAGTTTCCTTCATGTGGAAGTTGCATATTTTCCAGTGCAGATATTGGCCAACACTGTCATGCCGAGTTTTATATTCAGTAGGTGTCAATACTGTGCAACCTGATGCAATGTGTGCTTGATAATTTCAAGTTAACAAGCACTGGTCCTGTGCAGCAAGAATAAAACCTCCAGTTTCCCCTATTAACCCTGCACTACGTAACCACTGATGTGTACGGGGCTTGAATACATCAGCTTGTTTGGTACGGGCAGAGTGTTGACCATGAAGCGCTTTATCTTGCCATTGTTTCTGTATCTGGTCGGTTGCATTTGTCTTTGCTTTCTTTTTTATGTATTTTGCAGCTTCAATCGGTGTATTGTGCTTTACTTGTATTGTTGAATCCATTTGAAACTTATTATTATTGTTTTTATTTTCTTTGATTTCTGGCGTTTACAAATTTCTTTCCGGGTCCCGCCCAGGGACCTAAGGTTAGAAATGGCATCATGACACTTTCCACTGACAAAAAAAAAATTACATAGATAAAGCCCTTCGTAAAGTGTGGGCTGTAGTTGTCAGAACAATTTTTTGTATCTCTTTGAGGCATAGACTTCCAGGAATCCCTTATTATTATTATTATTATTTGTTATCTTTGCCGCCTTTAGTACAAGTTGCCTCCAGGTCTTAACCAGAGACTTCAAGAGAATTTTTTAGAAGATGCAAACAGAGAGGTATCATGCAATCAGAGAGAAAACATTTAACTGTAGTAATTGCGTCGAAAGAGATGTACGCAAGATGTTCGAAGTACCCGTGAGCATGTTTTTTTCTTATTTTAGGGCCATCAGGAATGTGTTTCATATATTTGTTTGCTATTTTTAATCTAATTCCCAAATCCCCAATAGCAACAGACAATGTTGTCTTGAGATATCACATTATGGTTATTATTATTATTGAGTAAGAGAGTATCACCCCAACAAACTGATGTTGGGGTACAAATATACGAAGCATGATATACCCATTATAACACTCAGTCACATACGGATATACCAGATACATACATCATATTATCATTACTATTTCCTTTGATTTTTTTGTATACATATTTATTACCGTGTCCCAAACAAAGACCTAAGATCAAAAATGGCTTCATAACATTTTCCACTCATCATTTTTATAAAAAATGAATTATTATTATTATCTTTGATTTCCGTTGTATTTCCTTCCGGAACCCAACCAGAGACCTAAGGTCAGAATGACTATAGTAAATTTAAATTCAACATTCCTAAAACTAGATTACGGAAAATATTTTCCAACATTTTTAACATTAACGAGGACTTAAAAAGTTGATCACCCGTCATTTTCTTGAATTATATTTTAACAGATAAAGTCCCCGTAGAACAACAGTAAAGATGTTGACAAATTTTATCATCACTTGTTAAGTGGTCTACGAGTAAAAAGCGACAGTGATAAGAGCGTAATCATGGCTACTGTTTGTTTTAAAAGTCCATTTCTTTGTTATTTTAAACTTAAAGTAAATAATTTTTTTTTCAAATGAGATTAATTATACTTCAAATCAGCTAATATTCCTCAAATAAAGTTTCAGAAAAGTATATTTAAGTTTTTGGAAGATTTTTAAAACGGAGAATTAGATTTTGCTTACAAATGTGTCAAAATTCGTCAAAAATGGCCGATTTTATGAAAGTCACGAAAAAGTTGAGATTCCAGTCAATATAATTTCTATATAATTTTTAGTTGAAATACAACAAAGTATTATACTTGCTGGAAATAGTAAATTTAATTATTTAGCTTTCAATTAAAGCTAAAATGAAAGCTTCAAGATTTATTCATTCGTTCGTTCATTTGTTCGTCCATCTAAATATTCAGTTATTTATTCACTGAACTCGTCGAAAATACTTAGCGTTATATACAACTAATATTGTAGTCTTTATAAGAAAATATATCATAGTTTATCTAAGAAAAAATTTTCTTTCGAAATATCTATAACAAATATTGTAGTCTTTGTAAGGAATACATGAATAATACAGATAAGAAAACTAGATGATTAATTAATCAGGATCATTAAAAGAGAAACAGATAAATAAAATCATAATAAGAAGAAAAATTCATATTTACGTTAAAATAGTAGTAAAAATAGCAAAATTCCATTTAATAATGTTGAAGCTGTAATATTACTACGGGTATAGCTAAGATGTTGATATCCTTCATTTTATTAACTCCATTTAGTTCGCTTTCTAGTATCAAACGCTTTCTTTATAATATTCTTTTTGTGTCTTTTTCTTCATAATTGAATGTTTTATTCCGTCTCCTTCATTAATTCCAAGTATTTGTATGTACCATCTTCGTCTAGTTACTTAATCTTGTTGTTGATATCAACAGGTCTAAATCTGTAGATTTCGTCATTTTACCGCCTTTGAAGTTGGCTTTGGCACATTTGTCGATTTCGAACTAATGTATTAAAGGTTGCGACAATAGTGAGTTGTTTTTTTTCTGCAGGTTGTCATCCTTGGCAAACGTTTTAAGATCATCAGTATAAAATAGGTGATTCAGTTTGCCATTCTGTGGCTTGTATCTGTAGCAACTGTAGTTCAGTAGGCAGTTGAGTGGCGCTAATGCAAGTCAGAATATTAGTGGTGACAATGAATCTCCTTGGAAGATGTTGATTGGTCTCGATGTTAATGACCCGTTTGTATGGTTTAGATTTAGTCTTCCAGTTTTTCATGCTTTCTGTTATGAATTTGGCCATTGTGGGGCATAAACTGTATATTTTTAGGCTCTTCTTTATCCATGAGTATGGAACACTGTCGAACGTCTTTCTGTAGTCGATTCATGCTGTCGATTTCTTTTCTTTGTTTTCACATCTTCCAATATTGTTTTATTGATAACTAGTTGGTCCTTGCACCCGTAACTTTCTCTTTTACATCCCTTCTGTTTTGCCGGGAGTAAATTGTTTTTCTCAAGTAAGTTGTATGTCCTCTCGGTTATGATAGAAATAAGGATCTAGTACATTGTTGGTAGGCAGGTGATGAGCCTATAGTTCTTCGGATTTTGCGTCTCTTCTGTTTTTAGGGAGTATGTATGTTACTCTCCACGTGAGCCACTTGGGGATATTTCTGGGTTTATGATTACTATAATTTCTCGAAAATAATACGCATTTTTTTACTTTAAATTACAGGTGATAGTAGGGATGCGTATTTTAAATAGGTTTAAACAAAAATACTTTTTCGCTATTGATTTATAATAATAAATACATACTTGTTTTAAAATAAGAAAGATATTATCCCCATTTTCATTTTAAATCCAACAATAATAATTCTAACATTTTTTTGTCAATAAATTTATGTTTATCAGTAACCGCAATTTTTATTTGGCGAAAAAAAAAGGTCAATTTCGAAGAACTTATGGCACATTCACTTGATTGTCTTTCTTTCACAAATTCAACTAAACCTTGTTCCATATCTGGATATTGAGCTTTTCTTCCTCAACCTATAGCCTTGGCACTTGATTTACACCTTTTTAGTTCATTTTTATTCTTTCTCCATAAACCTATGTTAGCTTCATTTAACTCTTATTCTCTAGCTGCAGCTCTGTTTCCTATTCTTTCTACTAATTCTATTACTTTTTGTTTAAAATTTGCACTATAACTCGCACGTTTTGAAGACATTTTGGCGGTAAAGTAAACTGTTATATTTATTGGGAAAACCGCGATGGTAATTTTCAACATTATTTTAGCCGTTTAATTTCGATTTTATTCTTAATATCAAGATCGACAAAATGTCTTCGTAATTATTTTTTGACAAAATTTATACATACGTATTATACATAGGGATATATATTTCTTAATTTTTGGAACATTTGTTGGGGTGCGTATTATTTATGGGTGCGTATTATTTTCAAGAAATTACGGTAATATTGTAAGCCCATGCGATGTCTTGGTGTGTGCTAGATAGTTTTTTTTTTTTTTCATCCAAAAATTGGTTATTCGGTCTATTCCTGGTGCTTTCCAGTTTTTGATTTTGCAGATGGCAGCGGTTGTTTTCAGTAATATTGATATCTGTTCATTTTTGGCACTCTATATATGTGTGTTTTGCTCCTGTTGTTGCTTGATCCATGTGGCTCTTTTTTTGTGCATTTTGCAGTTTTTCCCACATCTTACACCAAAACTCCACGACTTCCTGGATATTATGTATCTCTATTTTTTATTTTTCCAAGTTCTCGATATAGTTTCTTCTTTGAAGATCTTTTGCCAGAAGAATCTGTTTCTTTTTTCATAACGCTCGATTTCCTGATACTTTGCTTGAATTTGTTGTTTCAGCTTCTCTTTAACTTTTGGAACGTCAGTATTATTTTTTATGTCAAGACTTCGTTTCAGTTGTCTCCTTTTCTTTCTTTCATTTTAGAGCCGTTGCCTACTTCAATTAGAAGTGAAAATTTTCTTCGTAGTTTATTTATTTCGGTTTCTATTTTTTCTTTCCAAACTGGCAATTTTCTTTTTCGTTTACGTTGGGTTTTTACCTTTTCACCTATTGTTTCTGCGATCATTGTCGAGGCTGCGTATATAAGATGATTAATCTCTGTCTGGTTCATCGATCTTTCCATTTCGTCACTTATTTTTCTAATTGCTTGGTTAGCAAGCTTGATGGTTTCCTTCACTTGACGGTTCTTTCTTACTTTTGGAATTGCCAGCTTTTCCTCGAAAGACATTTCCTTTACATTCTCCTATTTATATCGGATGGTTTTAGTTTTCTCTATTTCTCTCTCATATTCGTCATTATCTTCCTCTAGTTGCTTGTGTACCTCAGAGGGATTATTACAACTGGTTTCTATTTGTTCCTGTGCATGTTTCTCCCCGTGATCGTTTGGCATTTCGCCCCTCGATGTTAACGTTTAAACTATTTATAATGTTTTCTTGGATGCTTTCGAGTTCTATTTCAGGTATTCATTTTTTCTTGATGATGTTACGCATGACACTGGCTAACTTGTTGGCATCGATGCTTAGCCTGTTTGAGAAGTGTTTTTTTTCTCGCCAGATATTATAGGCGGCTTTAGTCGTTGTTGTCGTTATCGGATTCATCGTGGAGGTGTAAAAGGCTATCATTACTTCAGTATACTCTTCTCTAGATCATTTATTGTTCTTTTTGTGGGATTTTCTTTTAATGAATATGAAGGGTCTCTTTGTGCACTGCCCTCGGTGTGGTTTTCCTCTAGTTCTCGTCTGGTAGAGTTTGTTCCAGTTGCAGACTTTTCGATCTCAGTTTGATTTCTCACTGGAGATCGCGGTACTTGTTGACCCGCGTGACGACCGATGCAGTTTAGTAATATTTTTCGTTGCGCCAGTATTATAGTTAGTTCGTGGAGGCTGGTTAGTGGGCGCCAGAATAGATCTATACCATGGCAGGCCATCACGTTCAGGAGGCCAGGCCTCCTCCGGCTATTTTTATTTATTTATTTACTTATTTTATTTTATTTATTTATTTATTTACTATTGCTGTTAGGAACAACAATGTTACAGTCTTCGTTTATAAGCGTTTATATTCCAAAGAGACACGACGTGCTTCACCAGATTCCAACATAACTTCAATTTTCAACGGAATTTTCTTTGATTTTTCTCTCTCTTATGTTCAATAATAGGAAACTATATTCAAATCTCCCTAACCTTGTTATTACAAGAATATGTTTTACCCATAGATACAATTAATATATAGTTAAAGAAAATTTTATTATAAGTGTTTGTATTTTATAGCTTATAAAATAAATATTGTAGAAAATTACTAATAAATAAATAACAAAAGAACATTAAAAAAATAATCGGTAAGTCACTATCACCACAATCACCACCACCATCACCATTACCACCGCTATAATTTTATTATTATGATCTGTTCTACAAAAGGAATTATCGAAACAAAGTGCCGATGACGTTCGTCGATACCTGCAGTCAATCATTCTTCAGTTCCACACACTCCTATCATTAACCAGATGGCAACTACAGAAGAAAAATATGTAATTGAAAGGAAATACTTGTAATGTTAAAATATTATTCTTGGAAACAATAACTAAAGGATGCAGAGAAATATCAAAGCGGCCAAAGAAGAATGACTAGTGAAGAGGAAGGTGTATTTACATGTGGTGAGTGCGTTAAGTAAGGTTGCCTGGTCTTGTCAGCTATAACACCAAAGATGCGGATTTTTTATTTTTTAATGTTTTATGAGTGATCATTTAGGATATTTTCACCATTGTGATTTCTTAATTTGTGTCCAGCGAGTATCTACTGCTGTCATGCTTTTTATATCCAGTAATCATACTTGTTATAAAACCCAGATTATGTGTGTGTCTGTACGTTTATATATTGGATCGGATATCCTACATTTTTCAACCGATTTCAACAAAACTTCACAGGACTACGTAAAATTACCTTGCGGTGGTTCTGACAGCGCCAAAAATTGGAAAAACACAATTGTTTTTGCACGAAATCAATTTGAAAACACGATTAAGAGGCATCGCGAGAATGAAAGGGGGACAACTCATATCGAGTTATACTTATTATAAAACCCAGGTTGTGTGTGTGTGTGTGTGTGTGTGTGTGTGTGCGCGCGCGCGTGTGTGTGTCCGTTTATACATGGGATTGGATTTCCTACATTTTTCAACCGATTTCAACAAAACTTCACTTTTTTTTTTTACAGGTAGTGTTTCTTATTGTCTTGCGCACTTTTTTTTTTTATTTTACATTCAGAATGCTTTAAAAATTCCATTTACAAGACAATTGTTTATAATAAAATTCTATTCAATCGGTAGACTCATAACGATTGAAAACAATGTTTTTGTTTGAGTTTGGGTTTGACCAATTCGTAAAAAAAAAAAAAAAAATTAAGACATGCGTGTCCGTCAACCTTAAACAATAATCTTTGTCAATTTTATTTTTCAGTCTTTATGATGGTCGATACTTGATCTATCTCTTACTGTTACATCCCGGGCAACGCCGGGCTCTACTGCTAGTATTTACTATTATAGCTAAAATGCTTTTGCAATGTTCTATAATCGTCTTTTAACCATGGCATGCTTAAATGCATTTAAAACCTTTTCCTGAATATGTCGCCCTGAAATGTAGGTGTTTTTAATATACCCGTGCGTCTTTCATGCTGTCAAATACGGTATCTCATACACAAGCGTAGGAAGAAATAGCAAGCAACTGTGGTTTAATGAATATCGGTTTGGAAAAAGAAATAGAAGAGCCGAGTTCAAATTTAAAACAAACGTATCGACATCCGGCTATAATGACCCCCATTTATTTTCGCTCAAGAACAGGGATGCACGTTGCGTCTGGCTCTAAGGGACATATCCCAGTGGTTATGGTCAGTCAACTGACAAGCAGATCCGCGGTATTGAACGGGATATTTACTCTAGCCCATCTTAATTCACCATGACAAAATATATACGTGTTAACACCTGGTCAATCAGCTAAGATCAAATGAAATCTCGTGTAGCATCAAGCCATTTATTATTAGTAGTAGTAGCAGTAGTAGTAGTAGTATTGCTTTAAAATGAACATTTTGAAAGTTTATACTCACATAATATATAATTATATTAAAATATTAAAGAAGGAACAAGAGCAATTATAAAAAAAAATTAGACATCGTAAAGTGGTGAATCCGAAAATATAACAAAAATGAAACAAAAAGGCTCTCCATTGCTTAATTACGAACAAAATATAAATATGTACACAACGGACAAAACAGTGTGGAGAATACTACTAGAAAGTAGCAATATATATCGTAGACAGATTACATCCAGCGGCCATTCCTTCTGCTTACAGAGGACAGGTTGCCTAGACTTGCTACAGGAAGATTATTGACCATGAAAAGGCTTATCTTGCCACCGTTTTTGCATTAATTATTATTATTAATATTATTATTATTATTATTAATAATAATAATAATAATATTAATAATAATAATAATAATGATAATAATTTAGAGATATCTATGATTTGTATCGAGACAATTTTGTTCTAATAATTTCTCCAATGAGTTCAAAATCGTTTTCTGCACTTCTTAGATCCCCTTAGAACATAAAAATGACACCGACAATTAAAACAGGTAAAATACTGAGCCAGGCTCGACCCTGACTGCGGAAAAGAGAATGAACTGTCTTACAATATTCGACGTCTTTCCTGTTTTTGAAGACAGACAATGCTGCTTCTTGTTTAAATAAAAATCTGATATAATTGCGCAGATTTTGCACTTGTCGAGATCCTTAACCGAGAGAATCCAACAGATGTCGCTTTTTCTTTTTTTTTTTCGTTTTTTGTCTCGCGTGATTCTTCTATCTGTACTTCGTTAACTCATCGTTTCACTGCTTATCACGTATTTTATCGGGTATAGTTGCGAGCCGCTCGTGGATAAAGAAGGTTGTTTGACCGGAGTTAGGTAAGTTAAACTTAAATATTGATTTATGAACATTTCGATATTTTGATCAGAGAAAGCGAGAACGATTATTAAGATGCGTGTATTTTTCTTCTTTTTTTTAAAAAGTGTTAATGCCCATTCAGTACGAAGGTGGTAATGGTTCTTCACAGAGTTCATCTATTTAGCGGTTGCCTCTTGGAATATTTACAAAGTGTATTCTTTGACTTATCCACGCTTAACAACATGTGATGTTATCCGCCATTAACGTACTCTCACTCCAACTGGCGGTTTCAGAACTGATTCGCCTGCCCAACTTCACTCACAAGGTTTGGGCCAACTCTGATTTGGTTTTCTGAGACATCCTTAATGATACTTCAAGTTGGGATCGTCTCCCCAGGATGAAAGTTCAAGAAGACCATCATAAGATTCGAACGCGGGTTTCATGGTCAGAACGCTAACGCCCAGATCTTTCGGGCACACGAATTTGTAAACACTTGTACCATTTCCAGCTTTATTATTTGTGAATTGTCATATCTTCGAATATTTGAAATTCAAAAATTTTCAGTTAAATCATCGTCGGAGATGTTTATAAAATGTTCAAAGTTATTCGGGAGATATATAGATCCTTTATACAATGGATTAAGTATTTTGTAACCTATGTTGACATTCTGATCTGTTAGTAATTTGTGCTAGTCCATGTATAATTTGTTTAAGCTGTTCAGAGGTGGTTGTTTTTTTTTAGTGTATTATGTATCTCTTGCTTCCTTTTGTTGAGAGTTTTTAAATTATCATTAGGTATTTCGATCTGCCTTTTCTCAAGGCCAGGATTAAATTGCTAGGTGGTGCTGTTCTGATGGGCTGCTGGATTATGTAATTTAAAATTTGCACCCCTGCTGATGATCTCAGAAAGGAATTGAAAATACTTGGGTAATAAAAGTGATTCTCACTGTTACAGTGCATTTCTTGCCTCATTTAATTGTAATATACCGAAAAATATTCGTAAATATAAGATGATTATAACCAAAATAAGCAGACATAACGTTTGTAACCTATTCTATTAGACATGCCTGAAAGAGAATTTGCTGTCTAAATACACACACACACACACACACACACACACAAATACAAACACACGCACACACACATATCTAATGAAATTGATTAAGTCAGACAATTATTTAATGTATATTCTCTTCATACGTTATTTTAATAGATATAATTTATTTAAGTAAATGCTCTGTTTTTTAATGAACAGTAACAATTACATTTACTTAAATAAATTGTATCTATTAAAATATCGTATACACAGGAAATATATTAAATAATTGTCGGACTTAATCAATTTCATAATATGTTGTGAATGTTTACGTTAAGGTATTTTTTCGTGAGCAGTTATGGTCGTACGGGAAAGATCGTTGAAGATTTGTTGTTTATAAACAGTAATTTGGACTTTGCTGATCAGACGCTTTCTCTGAAGCTGAGTGGCATTGCCTGTCAGATTAACTGACGGTTCTGTATGGGACACAGGTTCGATTCCTGTCGAAGAACACATATTTTCTACGGAATTTCTCGAACATTCAGGCCAGTAAATGCAATTAATACTGTATATTTTAAAAACAATATTTACTTAAATAAATTATATCTATTAAAATAACGTATAAACTGAATATATATATATATATATATAAATATATATATATATATATATATATATATATATATATATGACAGTTTTAAGGTATGCTATATTTATGAGTTAAAGTGCTCGATACCAGGGATAGAGCTTATGTCAATATAAAAGTGGACATTGAGGTCAACACCAAGCGTCGACAGTCTTTTTCATGCTTAAACTCAATCATCTGGCCTGTCACCGTTGGATGTTTACCTCAGTATCCACTATATATATATATATATATATATATATATATATATATATATATATATATATATATATATATATATATACATACACGTGTGTGTGTGTGTGTGTGTAACTATCCGGAAGTGTTTTTAACAGATGACGCAAAACGTGACAGACAAATCTGAAGACAAATTAGTAACGCCAATGATGCCTTTCAAAAGTTAAACAATTAAAACACAAACATTTGTTAGAAAAAAATAAATGCTGAATTACTTTATACTATCAATCCTTCTTCGTGTCAGTGAATACTGGATAATTTCCTCATAGATGAAAAGAAGACATGTAGTCTTAAAAAAAACTGATGCTGAGAACTTTATGAATGGAACGCGTAGGCAACCAGAAAGTTTTAAGGAAAATAGGGACACAAAAAGACACTGGTATATAAAATAAGCAAAGGACAGTTGAAATTTTCATAGGGCATATTGAAAGAAATATGCTTGTGTAAATGGATTTTAGAACGAATTAGTAGGGGTATTAAAGAAACCAAGATTGCTCAGAGCTAGAAAGAGACCAAGATTGCTCAGAGCTAGAAAGAGACCAAGATTGCTCAGAGCTAGAAAGAGACCAAGATTGCTTAGAGCTAGAAAGAGACCAAGATTGCTCAGAGCTAGAAAGAGACCAAAATTGCTCAGAGCTAGAAAAAGACCAAGATTGCTCAGAGCTAGAAAGAGACCAAGATGGCTTAGAGCTAGAAAAAGACCAAGATTGCTCAGAGCTAGACAGAATAGAAAGTAGTAGAGAGCTATGATCACTCATGTTCTGAAAGGAAATAAAACATGAAAGTTTTGACTTCTTCAGATTTAATTTTTTTAAATCTTGAAATTGCTGTTTGGTGTGTGTGTGTGTGTGTGTGTGTGTGTGTGTGTGTGTGTGTGTGTGTGTGTGATTTTGGATTAGAAAGGGAATATCTTGTAATTTTGACTTAATTTGTTGATTTTATTTATTTATTTATTTATTTTTAATCATTTAACCCCAATCGAGGGGATAATGCCACTAGGACGCAACGAAGCCTTACGGGTTTAAAAGAGAATGAGATGACTTTAGTGAGGAGAAATAAAGAGAAAGGACAATAAAAGAACATGTTTCAGAAAGATGGAAGATGGCGATTGACGTTGCATGTAATTTTTTGAAAATTGTCCGCGGCAGGAAAGTAAGAAATTGAAAGGTAGTTTCACAGCCCAGAAGCGCGATAAAAGAAACTATTAGAATATAACTGGTGGTTGTATCTCGCCAGTTCAATAATTAAATGATGAGACCTAGTTACTAATCTAATATCATACTAAAATTCATGCAATGAAGGCACTAAGGAGAAAGGCTCATCAGAACAAATGCCACAAAAATAAGGGCAAGTCACTTCATGTCGGTAAGAAAGTGACTGAAGTCAAAATTCCAGCTCATGATGTGACACGTTGCTCATCGGTAAAGCGCATAGAAATTCTCATCCAAACAGAAGCGACAATCTGTACCTAAATAATCATGCCATTTTTATAGGTAATATAATTTATGTGCATGAAGTTTAAAAGCTTAACGAGGCTCAGATTAGTCCAAAAATTAAACATATTTTAAACATTTTAACGCTCCCAAAACGAAACTGCTCTCAATCAATCATGTGAAAGAAGATTTTTTGCCTTCTATCAGTATGATTCCAGGAGCGCAACTCTCTGTGTTTATCGGTCTAACGTTTTCCATTGACATGAATTGGAACGATGATACTGAATCAATTGCTAGCTCTACTGTTAGGAACGTCGGTTCTCTATGTCGATAGGCAATCATACTTTCCAGTAGAATCTAATAGCGTTATAAAAACCACGGAGAATTCCGGTAAGATATCTTTAATCATTTCTGAGATACAATAGTTCAAAGCTTAATCTAACATTTGAACAATTTTGCTGTTACATCCGATGTTGTGTACAAAACCCGCTCTTTAGAGAAAATAATAAGATTTGGAAAGGCACCTCATATTTGTATATATTTATATGTCATACTTATAGTATATGTATAGTTACAGCGAATTATTAAAATTGTTCTACTTGCATGTGGGTTTTCAGTGAAAATCGTTTTAATTAACCAATTTCGCAGTGTTTTCTCTAAAAACCCACATGTAAGTAAAACAATTTTAATAATTCTCTGTAGACATACATGTGTTATAAACATTACATATGTGAAGATGAGACAAAGTGGATTTTTTTTTTTTTTATCAAAGACGCGTTTCACCACCGGGGAAAATGTGTGTTCCCTTTGGCTTCCTCAGTTTGATAAAAGAATACACATGTTACCCGGTGGCGAAACGCGTCTTTGATAAAAAAAATTTACACTTTGTCTCATTTTCATTTTTGTTTCGGATATTATATATCCTTACAAACGTACATGCATAAAAACATCAGGTGCTTTTCCAAATCTTATTATTTTCTCTCTCCCAATATATATATATATATATATATATAGGTAGTAATCCGTTGGTATAATCCAAGCGAGTCCTATTAATACAATATAGAATTTGAAATATTAAATGTTAAAACTGACTCACAAGTGCACTCAATGTTTATTTTCCTTAAACAGACCAAAATTTTTCGTACAATTGGAATTTAGATACTATTAGTTAATGATCATTTTCACCTGCGAATTTTAAAATTTAAAATTCGCAGGATTTTCAAACTGTTTATGGTATCAGTTTGTAGAAGGGGACTGGTTAGTTGGGAAAGGAAAGAGAGAGAGATTGAGAGCGAGAGAACATCAGAGGGGACATAGGGGAAGAGATGACAGAAGAAGGCATAGTTACAGGAAATAATGTGTGGTATTATATTATGGAGGTAGGAGGATTCAACAGGAATCCACAGAAATTAATGAAAAAACCTAATTTATATAAAATATCAAAGAGATAACCTTTGTGAGATGAAAGGGAGATAATTCAGAATTATTGGTGTATTAAATTCGTCCATAAATCAGAACCTAAAAGTTAAGGGAAGTGTTTCAAAGATATGGAGGGAATTTGAATATACACGTGTGCACACATGCGTACATATACGTTAAGAACATCTCTACCCGTACAGCAATCTATACGTACATACGCATAGATACCTACATACATGCACATACATACATATACCAGCCAACATGTATCTACATATAACCCTATGTTAGGATAAAATATTTTCAAAGGGTAATAAAAGGAGTTAAATTAGAAAAAAACTTTGAAAAATGTTTAAATGAACCTTAACTCAACCGCAATTAAACAGAATTATAAGATTAAAATGAAACAAAAATTATTGTCAGATACAAATTTATAACCATTAATTATTTCCTTTAGATATATATTCCAAGGCCATATATATATATATAAAAGTGAACATATAAAAGTCAACACTTAGAGGCGACAGTCTGTTTCATGCTAGATGCAATCGTCAGGCCTGTTCACTTTTATATTTACACACGCTCTAACTCTGATATTGAGCAATAAAGTCAATAAAGCCAGGATATTGAACGAAAACAAGCCTTCTTGACAGTAAAAGACCATAAAGAAGACTTCATCAACAGCCCATTTAATAAACCCGACAAAATTGTAAATGATACCTGCATTCTACTCAGGATGGCTACGCAAGTCAACTAGTGTAAGAGTAATTCCGACTGCATTCCCTGGTTTAACAACATTCCGAATAAGAGTAAGAAAGTGTTTATCAAATATGATATTAAATATTTCTATCCATTTTGTTATGGGACCTTACCCATAATAACATAATGGACTATTCCATACGTAATAAATACTGCGCCTCAAGAGGAAGCAGGGAGTTCAGTCGGACGTCCGGCTGATCGGCTGATCGGTTAAACTCTCTGCCTTCGGGCGGGGAGGAACCCGAATGAGGCTACGCCGAAGGGCGGAGTCTCTTTCGGGGAGATAAACCGACCCTGAACCCGTTTATGCGGGTTCAAAGGGCATATTTTTGGCCGAGCCCACGGGCTCGGAGATCCCACGTTAAACCTGCCTTGTGCCACATGAAGCCCTAGTGGGGGGTGACTAAATACCGTTCAGTTTGAAGTCTTGAGTGAAGTCCGTCAGGAGTCTGTCAGTCAAAGCGAGCGAGTCAGTCAGTCGAGTCAGAGACAGTCCGAAACAGAGTCGCGTTCAGACAAGTACTAACACTTTCTACTTCTCTGTATATATTCCTGTTTGTAATATATCTGTGTGATTCCATATCCGTGTTTGAGTTCTTCTTTATTGGTTCTACTTTGGACTATCACCGTGGTACAAGGAACCGGACCATAACACATTTATAACGGAAAAAAAAATTATTGGAGGCTTTGATGTTTGCCAAGGATTTCGTATGTTTAGAGCCCGAACAGATTAAAATCATCCTGCATTGGCGTAAATTAGTTTTATTTCATGGTAGTAAAGGATAGATTAAGAAATCCAAATCTGGCAGTTTTGACATCCCCCAAGGATCATTCAACAGGGGCAGAGGTGTCTGAAATAATGGGAATCTATATCCTAGGTAAAATAAATAAAATTGTCCACCTCGACCACCACGGAATATACCGGGATGATGGACTGATAGTGCTACCGGATAATAAAAGAAATAACGTTTCCATCAGGAAAAAGCTAAACAAGATGTTTAAAGAGCTGGATTTCGACATCACAGTGGAGATCGACTGAAACCATCTCAACTTTCATAAAACCTAATTCGGCTTTGAGATATGTAGATATACAGCATTCAACTACCCGTCAAGTGTGATTAGACATATCTCGTTAGGCGTACAATGCAGATTGTCAAAAAATTCTTTAAATGAAGAAATATTCAATGAAAAATGAAAATATATGTATCTGCTTTAAGAGAGGATGTTACAAGGACCAAGCACGCCCAAGAACAGATGACAATAGAAAAAGAAAAAGGAATGCCATCTGGTTCAATCCATCCTTCAGCATGAAAGACAAATATAAGAAAAATATTTTTAGCTTTCTAAATAAGCACTTCCCGAAAGTGTCCGGGCTGTACAAGTTATTTAACCGTAATGCAGTCAAGTTCAGATACAGTTGCACTAGCAACTTAGGCAATATTATCAAAAGATTGAACAAAAGAAATTCAAATCTTGAAGAGGATTAAAAATAATTGCCCTTAAATGGAGTAAGTTGTACAAAATGGGTAGTGTATTGTGCCGAAGTAGAAAGTGGCAGTACAAAAAAAAAATGCATTGGTTGCACTGAGGGCCAGTTTAAAAAGAAGTGGTATGACCATACCTCATCTTTTAGAATACCAGAACGCAAGTTCAATATGAAGCTAGCAAACCTCTATTGGAACTTTAGGGAGACAATATCAGAAGCCCAGCAATTAAATGGAGCATTTTACGGAATGTAATGGCTAGCAAAATAAATGATCACTTGTGCAGGCTGTGTTAGGAGGAGAAGCTAGCTATTGCAACATGCAATGCTGGCGCTGAGTTATTGAATGGGAGTTTCTGATATTACGACTAAATGTAGACACACCAGGAAGTAAAGTTTGCAGGCTATACGAACTCGGATGAAGTTGGAAAAAGAATTTTTTCCCTCCCCTTCATTTCTTCTCCTCTCACTCCCCCCATTACTTACGGTGCCGTATTAAGGCATTTAAGTTCTTTTGTTGTTTCTGATTAATTCGCTGAGTAAACCACCTGACGAGACATTGGAGGTCGAAACCGCGGTAGTGTTCCGGTCAGCCTTTTATCTTTTTATGATATTAAATCGCTCTACGGGTTTGATTTTTCTTACCTGAAACTGAGTACTTTTTTAACATGTACGATTTTAACAAATAGTTTACTATTTGTTTATTTCTAGGTATACATATATATATATACCCCAGCTTTCCCTGACGATCCGCTTACGTGAAACCTGGGTAGGTTTGTCTGGCTCACTAAGTTTATCTAGGTCTGCTCTACGGTTGTATTGAGCGCTTTTGTTAGTTAGTTGCTTATTCGTATCGGGGGTTTTTTTTTGGTGGGGGGGCTTTAAACCTGTATCTGTGCGAATTTTTCGACTGACATTCATGTTCCTAGCTCTTTCTTTTTTTAAAACCTTTTTTTCCCTCGAGATTGATTTGATTATTGGCAAATCAAAAATTCGAGGGTTTTTCGATACGAGTACAGTTATCTATATATATATTTGTGTGTGTGCGTAAAGGGTGATTGAAAAGTAAATCACTATTTTAAGTATGAGTAACAAGCCAGAAGTCCTGACTTATCACCCTCTGACCTTTTTTCTTTGGGGTTAAAGGGTTAAAGGAGCAAGTCTACTATATTAAACTAAGACTTTAGAAGAACTTGAAGGGGGGAATACAATAAGTTTTGTCTTCCTATACCACAAGAGTTCATGATGAAATCAGCTGACGCGATTCCTGGCTGGTTCGAGAAACTGGTAGCAAAATCTGGTGCCCATATCGAATATTACATAAAACCTCATGCTAAACGCTTTCCACCCATATCCATTTATTGTAAAAAATTTCAGTTAATAAATAAATCATAGTATTTTAAAATGAGGAGTTACTTCTCAATCACCCTACACACACACACACACATATATATATATTTGTGTGTGTGTGTGTGACTATTCTTTCAGGGTTATATTTAACCAGTTTTATACTGCGCAACGAAAACTTAAGTTTACTACATATTCAACTTTCTTGCAACATCTTATCTATCCCGATTCTATCGTTCTTCTCTTTTTATGTGCCGTGTCCTCTCAAGGCGTAGGTGATCACGGCTCTTCACAACTTCCTGTTCCTTGTAGGTCTTAATAAACTTTGTCTTTCTGTTATTTCTCTTAATCCATATTCCGCCATCCATTTAGTCAAGCTCACCAAGTTTTTTATACGTTGCTTTCCTCTCGCCCTCTATCTGTCCTGTGAGTGTCAAATTTTCCGAGCTCTCTTTCCTCATTATGTGCGCAAGAAACCTCAACTGTCTTTTTCTGATGTTAAGTATTAGTGTCCTTTTTGTTTTCATATTTTCCAAAACTTCGTCGTTGCTCACATGTTCAGTCCATGGTATCCTCAGCATCTTTCTGTAGAACCACATGTCTGATTCTATCATTAACATTTGAATAAAGTCCTTACAACTGACAACCCTTCTTTTTTTCACACACACGAATGCGCATACTGACGGAACAACTATAATTCAGTATTAAGCACTGACGAAAGTTACAGGGACAACCAAAAATTTTGTGCTTCTTTCGAAATAATTATTGTCCTTTTACATGTGAACTAATTAAAAAATATTCAAAACACATTTTTATCATCCAATATATATATGTATATATATAAAGTTTGTGTGTGTGTGTGTGTGTCAAAACTAATCAGGCAGCAGGAATTCATTTAAACAATTTGCATTGAATTCAACTGATATTATATTTTTCCAATTTTTGAATAAGTTATGGCGTATCCGGATAAGAACTGCGGATGAATTCACATTATTGTTCACTTTTGAGTACTTTTGACAGCCTCGATCATTATCAGGAATTAAACGTTGCCAATGTCGCAGACAATTTGTTAACTACATTCTAGCATTTTTTTGAATTCTACATTTCAAATATAAATATAAGTGTATAAGTTTGAACGACGTTATATGCAGAAAAATTTCAATAAAAGCTTAATAATATCAGATACCTGTATATAAATATATCTTATGTCTATCATAATTATTTCATGAACGTTTTAAAATGCCATCTTTTGTGATAACAGATATTTGTTGGGATGCCAAAGAGGATTATTTCCATTTTTACAGGACTTGAGGGTCATGTGACCGCCTGCAAGTGACGATAAACCGCGAGGAAGAGGAAGTGATAGCGGCGTTCAGAAGAACAAAGGAAAGCCACGCATCATAAATGAGGAACAAAAGATATCACCCGGGATAAATTTGTCCCTTCTAAAGCTATTACCAGTAAGAAATATTTTATATTCATCTCTTCACATAGCCTTTGGTTTATTGCATATGTGCTATAATTTCTCTATGTGGGACACATTTTCCTTTTGAAAAAAAATTGTAAAATAGAGGACTGAGGCATCCTAGGGAAACAAATGCCAATTTCGAAAAATTTTATCTTTATACGTAAGAAAATGAAGAGACAAATCATATATATTTGTGTTTCATTTTTGTGTGAAATATTTGTATATTCTAGTGCAGTATATAATTTTTTTTCAGTCTCAATTCATTTTTTAATTAATTTATTTGAGTTATCCAACTCCCTCCTTCCATCGTGTTAATCCGTTGCTATATTACTGATATATAAATGCCTAATGCGGGCCTTGGAGAGTGAAGTAAATCAAGATATTTCTTCTATGCAACCTATTATATATAATGTGTTCCTCCTTTTGTAGAATAATATCCACGAGTATTTTGAATCCTTCTTTACAGGGTTTGCAGGATTTTGGTATAATTTACTAATATTTATCTCATTCAATCATTGTATTTCAGTTGTTTGTGATGTGATAATCAGCAAGTGAACGAAGTTCACTAAGTTTACGTGCTAAACTAAAATTGGTCTTTACACGGAAGTGGTTATTTCACAAAACATACTGTCTCTTTTTTACGCTATTTACATTATTCGGACTGTTGTCCTGATCTTTATTATCATATTCACAACGTTTCGGCCTTCTTTAGGTGGTATACGTTAGAAACTTCGTGAATATGACAATAAATATGAGGAAAACTGTTCGAATAATGTAAATAGTTAAACACCTCATCTCAGAAATATAAACAGGCTGTGTCTTGTATTCTCGTGTGATGGGTAAGAAATTATCCCGTATCCTCCAGGTGTTAGTTTAAACTGACTCTTTTTCCTCTATATCTAAATTATAATTTTATCATTTTATAATTATGCTTGTTTTTCCTTTAGTTAGTTAGTGTGCGCGTTACGCCCTAACATTGCCTCAAATAAATGATGAACCATTCCATCTTGACTGTGCGGAAAGATGGAAGAGAAAGATATATCAGAGACGCTGTTGGGTCTTAGTGAAAAAAAGAAAGCATACATAGTAAGAAGAAAGAAAGAAAGAAAGAAACGATAGTGTTCTCATACGTTTAACCAGACGTTAAATGGAAAACCTTGCCAATTTTTATATTTTCTTTTTCACTCTGTTACTTCTTTAACCCTTTCACCGCGTAATTAAATTTCATGGTCATTCCCGTAATGATATTCATCAACAACCCCCACTCCCCACAAAAAAAAAATCATTCCCAGCATAAGGAGGGTTTTGCTTTTTCATTGCCGTGGGGTAAATCCGCTTTCTGCAGTAAACGGTAATAAAATTTTGAGCGGATATATCCGCCTTCCGCGGCAAAAGTGTTAAATAATGATCGGCATTTATACGTATTTAGGATCGCTCCGTTAGACTTGTTAAGCGCAAATATTTAACGATGAAATAGTGGAATTTCCAAAGGTATTTTTATAGTCGTAAAACTCACAAGGATCTTATTCAATCATTAACTTAAAAATTATGAATCATTAGAAACGACAAATAGAAATACTGTTAAATTTTCAATAGTATTTCTTGTAAACCATAATTTTGAAAAGTGAAAATTTTTTTGAAAAGTTTTCATCTCAAATCCAGAAAATATTCACGCTAAGCAAAATGATCACAATCTATGGCAAATGAAAACGTCATTTTAAACTAACGCCAGGAAGATAAGAGTTCAACTGTAGCCTTTTTTTCATTTATCTAAAATATAATTATAAAGTATAATTTTGGAAAGAGAAAATTTCACTGAAATATGTTCGAAAACTTCTAAGTTTACATCTAAAAATAAGAAATTTAAGTAAAAAGGTTACATTTTATGGAAAAAAAAGAAGCGCCCATCCAATCTATATACATTTGACGTCATTTTAAACAAGTGTCAGGAGGATATGGGTTAAAACATTATCCAATATGCACATTCAATATGCACAGAATAATGTTACCGATGCTATCAAAAAAAAAAGACGGCATATTTTGTTAACTTTTTACTATTATCAGAAGGCGTTCACGTTTGAGTCTTTAAATAGACGAATTAATCAGGGCAAAGGATAAACAAAAAACGTTGAAAGCATTAAAAACAAACATCTTCCCGATGTATCACATGTATAATCAGTTAATATATATATATATATATATATATATATATATATATATATATAATTATTTTTATAAAAAAATTTATAACATAAGTATGTTATAAAATCACTACAAAAATAGCCATTTTGTTTCAACACACTCTGTGTCTTATCAAGTGATGGTGTTGAAAAGAAAATAAAGCACTCTTTTAAGAATAGTAATTGTTGGTTATTGGAATTCATTCCGTGTATACCAATTATATACTTTTATATATATATATATATATATGATAAAGGATCAAAAAACTTTATGTAACCGCACACAACCTTCAGACGAGTATTTTTTTGATATACATCACTTTTGTGTTAATTTTTCGGCCTTTTAACAGATTTGTATATATATATTATGAAATGGACAAAGTCCGACAATTATTTTAAGTTATTTTTATGTTTATACATTCTTTTTATAGATACAAATATTTAAGTAAATGGTCTGTTTATAATAAACAGTAATAAACAACTTTTACCGGCCTGAATGTCCGAGAATTTTCACAGAAAATATTCGTCTTCCGACAGGATTCAAACCTGTATTCTATATGGAACCGTCATTTAACTTGACGTGCCTTTACCGATTTGGCCACAGAGAAGCGTTCGGTTAGCAAGTAAATAGTAAATAGTAAGTAGTTCAAATACAGTCAATTCGACATTGATAACCGAACGAATATATATATATATATATATATATATATATATATATAATAAAATATTAATACAGAAAATTTAATAACAATCGTAATTGAAGTGTCTTATCAGTCATCTTCAATGAAACTTGTCTAAAAGAGGGTTGCTGCCCAAATACACAATTACACACACACACATATATATATATATATATATATATATATATATATATATATATATATATTGTGTGTGTGTGTGACACTGATAGTATGAAATTCAGAATAAAAGGGTTCATGTGAAAATCCTGTAGAGGAATTGGAGGATTGGATGGGTCAAAAACGTTAAAGGTGAAAACAGGAATTGAAATATGAAGTGAGAAAAAAAAGTTTTTTTTTTTCTTTTTGATAACCAGGAACGCAGAATGAAATAAGAACGTAAAATGTAAATCGAAAACAAATAGAATTGTTAGAATTCGCAAAGCCGGTAATGTAAACAATCTGGAGTGTTCTTTCGTAAACATGGAAAGTGGGCAGAAACCTATATGGGTCATATTAAAAACTTGACAACAAAGGAATTAGAAATAATTATAAACACAAACTTTATTATCGGGAAAAAATATTGTTTTGAATAAGTAACCGACCGCCGGCCGATTGTTATGTTATAAAAAGGAATGATAAATAAATTTGGTTGTCAAAGAATGTATTGTTTTGAATAACTGACTACTTTGTTTGAAAGTCAGTGTCGTTTCTCCAAAATCGGAGAAAATAATTAATTGATATGAATACTGATCAGTCCTGAGGTGCGGTGGGAGTCGGACGAAATACATATAAACAGAGCAATTAAGCGACCCAGCAATTGGAGCCAGGGACGGCAAGAGTCGCAGACGAGATGAGACAGCAGTGTACGATGGAGCTGCTGAGCTCCACGTAACCTGCTTCCAAGAAAATTCCCGACCGACCGACCGACCGACCGACCTCATTCTTTGTTGATTGAGCCCGCTCCAAGTTTTAGAAGAAAAAGACAAAGTGTAACGATAGAGAGTTTAATGGGAACGGTTAATTTTGTTGCGTCAAAAACTATATAAACCAAGTGAAAATTAACCCGGCGACCTTCTTCGTTATTTTTGCATGTAATTTTTATTTTCGCCAGCGGAAGCGTTCTTTGTCCCTTTATAGCACGGTTCCACCGCGGTTTGACCCAGCGCTCAAGTATGGACAAAATTCGTTCTTCACTGCTCTGGAATCAAGTATCATACGTGAGACAGGAGCAGATGAAGGAAGGAAGCGGAAAGCAGATAACCATCAGTTGACCGGCGGCAGTACTGATCAGCGTGGGGACAACCCAGGATCGAGCTGGGTCTGTCGTGTTACACACACACACACACACACACACACACACGTGTGTGTGTGTGTGTGTGTGTGTGTGTAAAATTGGATACGGATAGCCTGAGGATTGCGTTCAAGGCCATATGCGAGCTTTTGACAATTGATTAATGATGTTTATAAAAGTACTGGTTAAAGAAAAACAAGATATCATCTTAAATACCGGCAAGGTAAGGCCACGTGTTAATTGTAAAAATTTTGGCATGAGAAAATATTCCGAAGTATTTGTCGATACGGTGTAGAGAGAATTACTCTTATTTATTTTTCCAAGATATCATTTTAACTGCTGGCAAGGTAAGGCCATGTGTTAATTATAAAAAATTTTGGCATGATAAAATATCTCGAAAGAATTGCCGATTTCAATATAAAGAGATTTATTTTTCTTAAGGAAGCCAGGGTTCGCGTGGACGCTAGCTCCACGAGGGAGACAGAATGGCGGGCTTTGACAATTGATTGATGACGTTGTAAAAGTACTGGTCGAGAAAAAGACAGAATAGCCAAGCGTCGAGGATATGGTTTTAAGAGCCATGTGTTATTCGTAAGAATTTTGGCCGGCGAAAATGAGAATTTTGTAAACAAAAATTCTAGTTTATAATTTTAATGAGGCCACCTTAGCCATACCCGCATGGCCGAGTCGCCATTGGTCGAGTGGTAGCAATGGTGATAGGCAGAGGTAATTTGATGAGAAAGACGGGGAAATTATTAACGCCCACTGAAGGGAATTGGTACGAGATAACAATGTGAGAAGGAGGGAGTTTAGGAGGATAGCTATTCTGCAACCTCTCCTCACGGACGAAGGGATCCCCCAAAAATAGAAAGTGATTAATTTTTCAAAATGGGAAGTAATCAATTTTCCTGGCCAGACAACAAAAAGATTTCTTGTCAGAAATCGAGAATTACCAAGAACTCCAGGCTGCGTCTAACCCCGCACCAGTTTTTGGTCGATGTCCAAATAAGTTCGCCAGTACAGTAGCAGTTGAGTTAGAGTTGAATTCAGTTCGATAGCAGGAACCAGAGAGTTGCCTTGCAGAAGCTGACCGAGAGATTCCACGACATCCGACTTCGCCTATCCTACCAATAGCAAGTTATACTAACGAACGAAGCTAAGCCAGCACTTAAAAACTAAACCAGTTGACTTAGAAGACCAGAACTTACCTAAGAACCATAAAAGTGTCATTCTCCGAAAAAAAATAAAACGGGTTGGGAGAAAAACACACACTCCTGTATATAACAGACGGATAAAAGTTGATTTGTTTCTTTCAACATACTTGAACCTCTTGGGTTTTTATTTGCCTCTTTTCTTTACGCTTGTGCGATATCATCTCTAGTTTAGACTTATCTTACACTACGGACCGATGCTTGATTGATCTCGGCTACCTAAGGTCAAAATCACAACATGGGTAGGTTAGACTTGAGATTGAAGTAGTTGCTTCGGTAACCAGACATTGGAAGTGAGCTGAGAACGATGGAGCTGGTGTCGAATCGGTTGCATCTGGCGTGAGGCCGTTTGAAATCGACCGACCATCCCACTTGGTACCCTGACTAAAGGATCCCGCCGGGCAGCGACGACCACCGATCGACCGGAGCACAGGTTGGTGGCAGAGACTAAGAATCAACCCCAAAACGCTGATGGGAGAAATATCACAATTTCGCGCCGCGACTTGAAGTTGACGATGGGCCAACTGACCAGTGTACCACTTAGACCCATCTTATCTATGGTGGGATTTGTGCAACATGAGTTGGCTGAACTGCTCCAACCGGTATCTGATGTCTTCACAGTATACAATATCTCTGATTCGTTCTGTTTTTCAAATTTCATCAGAAATTTAGATATTGAGTGAGAAAATATGCTGGTGATGTCTTTTGACATCGTCAGCTTGTATACTAATGTGCCTCTTCATGAAACCATTAATATATGTGCTGATATCCTTTATAGAGATACTTTGGGTCCGGCTAGCATTTCTGAAAATCTATTTTTAGAATGCATGCGTCTGGTAATTGAAGGTGATGAATTCAATTTCAATGATATTATGTATGCCCAGGTGGATGGTGTTGCAATGGGTAGTCCTTTGGGTCATATATTAGCTAATATTTTCGTAGGTTATCATTAGCGACTTTAGTTTGACAAGGTCCATAAACCCTACGTTTACATGAAGTACGTTGATGACCTTTCCAATTTTTGATTCCCCCAGTGATGTCACTGATTGTTTTGCAGAACTCATTTCTCTACATCCATCCCTTCAATTCACTATGGAGATTGAAAGTGATGGGATATTACCCTTTTTAGATGTTCTCGTTGAAAGCAAGGATGTTTTTTTTATACCAGTATCTTTGGTAAACCCACATTTACAGGTTTATCCACAAGTTGGAACTCTTTTGTTCCCAAGGCCCGAAAAATTGGTCTAATTTCTACTCTGGTCCATCGTGCTTTGATGATCTGTTCTAGTTTGTTAGACGAAGAACTTGCTAGTATCCAAAACTTTTTTGAAAGTAATGGATATCCTGCCAATATCATCAAACGCATTATAGATAGTAAATTCAGACGCTTCAAGGAAACAGTGGTTCTAGGACCTAGTCGGTGTCCGATTTATTTAAAGTTGTCTTTTTTAGGCCGGAAGTGTCAGCTGCTGTCTGACAGAATTTCAACTTGTGTTGTTTCATGCTTCAACGCTGTTACGTTGTGTTCTGTGTTCCTAACAAAATCCACGTTCCCTTTCTTTAATAAGGGTCGTTTGTCCTATTTTCAGACAAGTTTAGTCATATATAAATTCAAATGCCGATGCGAAGCGGTTTACATAAGACGAACAAATCAGAGGTTGGAAACGCGGAATACGCGACATGTACCTGCCTATTTGCGTTCAAATAGTCAAAGACGTATTTTAAGAACCACTCAAGCAGTTCATAATTCGTCTACTGGGCAGCATTTCCTGGATAATCCTGATTATGCAACCAAGTATGATGACACATTTTTTCCATTCTACATTGTGCTCGTTCGGTTTACCACCTTCGAGTCCTTGCGGCTGTGTACATAAAATCTTACCAGCCGAGCCTATGCAAACAAAAAAAGCCTTTTATGCGTTCCTTACGTTTGATCAACGGACTGTGATTGCTTTTTTTCTATTTTATATTCTTTTGGAAATTTCCAATTATTTTTTAGTCGTGAATTTATTTACAGTTAAAGTTTATTTTAATCGCGTTCCAACTTTCCTTCCTCATTTGTTATTTATTATTAATATGTCTTGATTACGTTTGCTTATCGCCAACGATTACCTTTTGAAAAGCGTTAGTCGTAAGGATCCTAAAGGTGCATTAATGACGTCTATTTTGTTCAAATCTATGTTCTATTTCTGTGGGTACAAGTCTTTATTATATATATATATATATATATATATATATATATATATATATATATATATATATAGAGAGAGAGAGAGAGAGAGATATAGATAGAAAGGCAGAAATTTCTCTTTTATACACGTTTTATTGAAGACAACTAACAATATACTGCGATTAAGCTTTTTATTAAATTTTACTTGCATTCGTAAAAGTGATCTCTTTTGTGGACATAGAGCGTGTAAAAACTGTCCAAATAATCTAGCCATTATAAAGGAAGCTGTTGGGGTTTAACAGAATATATAGATTTTTTTAATATGTATATATAAGAATGTGGATTTTTATTTTTTCATTTCCGAACACCGTGAACAGGTTGTGGCCGTGTTCATAATTGATATTATTGAGAGTTGGTTTCTTCATTTTTTATTATTGACACTTCCATTATTTTAAACGATTTTTTGCATGTCGATGAGACTATAATCGGTGTATTTTCCATAAGTATGTTGGGGACAGATCATTTAGACAGTTTTTGCACTTGTCCGGAAATGTATGAAAAATTTAATAAAAAGCTGAATCGCAGTGCCTTGTCAGAGAAGAGTTACATTAAGTTAAAAAAATCTCAGTAGTAAAATCGGCGGGAACGAGCAGATCTATTCAAAAATAATATTTTGCCTACGTATACCAGGTTCGAGTGCTGTCAGTGTTATTGTCTTATTTCCGGCCTTTATACTGGACACTCTGATCGTTTCCGACGTGGGTACAGCAACTCAGTTCTTATAACTGAACAATAACAGACACATATGATTTAATTATAGCGTTGAAGATTTGTGCAGAACGCATTTTCGGAAGAATACAGAGAACTATATGTAGGTCCGTAAAATCTCGTGTTTTCGAACATGAACAAGATATTCGCCTCGGGAAAAAAAACAATGCTTTAGTTGTACGCACAACTAAAGCTGATCATAATTTCGATTTTGATCCTGTGAAGATTTTAAAATATTTTAATAATAAAAATCTTAGGCGGATTTATGAAGCAGGCATAATATCTATCTCACGCACGGTGAACACTAGACATGGCTTCTTTAATATTTCCCCTTTTCTAGCAAGATTAATGCTCGACAAACGTACATATAAGTTTTAGATCAAAATAAAATTCTTTTCGTTTTTCATTCAAAATACTCAAATTTTAGGAATACGTTTTCCCAACATCGCCCACGTGACGACGACGTGATCATATTTAAACGGAACGCTGATCTTATAAAAGATTT
>CAHIKZ030000857.1:2977500-3055000 GCA_903632075.3 Acanthosepion pharaonis | reverse complement strand
TATCATCTCAATATTATTTTTGATTATTTCCTCTAATGTTTTTATCATCGTTTTTATTGATTTTTTAAAATATGAAATAATTTAGCGTGGTAACTGTGGCAGTTTTATTTTATTTATTTTTTTTTTCATCTTTAAAATTAACATAAATATTAATAAAATCGCCCAATCTGACTTTAAGGAAGAAATAAATACATGTATCTAATTTTTCGCATCCGTTATTTCTCAGCAATTAACTTGCTACAATGTTTATTTTCTAGTTTAATTTTATTCCGAAATGTGCCACTCGTACATTTATAGTCATCCCGAGAAAGGACCTGAAAGATGTGCTTTCTCCTGAGTAACTTAATCAATTCATAGGTGATATCATGTACCTGTGTATTTGATTTACATACTTTTTCGTGTCGTATTCACATGAATCAATGATCCATCAATATGAATCATAAGGGGATAATATTCTATTACTGTTCATTGAATATAGGGCTACGTCGGGGATGACCATTTTTTTTCTCTTTTAAGTATATTATAGAGTCATTTTTTTTTTTTTTGTTTTTTTTTTTTTTTTTTTTGCTTTTTAGAAGAATTTGACCAAAAAGGAAGATCCGAGAAATGCGTAGACACTTTGATCTTCTTCAAAAGCTGCATTGCCAGAACGCACATTTTAAATCGATTTTCTTAGAGGATTTTTTATTCTTGATTTTCGAAACTACAAATTCGATAAATGTAAATTCAATATTTTTAACGTTTACAATTTGTATTTCGTCTTTTAAAGCAAACAATTACACATGTCATTAAAAAGAAAAGCAAGTCATCTGTTACATTTCGTTCAATCTTTCGTGATTTTCCACCGCTATTCTCGAGTCCATAATAATATCCCCACCCGGCTTATTATTTTACTGCCTCCTCTATTATTTATTTTCGTAAAAACGTCCTTAAAAATTTCAGTTCTAAGAAAATGATCATTTACAATTGCGAAATTGATATGATACAGATATTAAAACTTAATTCAAATTATAATTCATTCAACTCTAAAAATTCCTTCGAATTGTAACAAATGAAATATTGTATTCGTACAACATGCCGTCTTGCTTTATAAAAAGTAAATATGGGTGTGGTTTTTCCTGGATAGAATGCACGAGTGTGAAGCTTCGATATCTACTTCGACATCAGTTTATGGCTTTTTACACAATGATCCGTGAAGAAAAGGACAAATAAAGGTACATTAGAAACATACTTTATAAGGTTTATATATTTATTTGCGGTAAATATTTTGATAGAAAAGAAAAAGGTTTTAACTCACTTTAAATAATTGACTCTATGTTTACATGGCATTCTTTCAGTCTAACTAAATAAATTCTAGATTAATTCAACTCATTCTGAGATTTTTCTAGACCCCGCTTTTTGTAATCCCCACGCTTATTAGATTTTAAAAAGTTCCACTCCATCAAGTGGAGAACTTTCAGAGGGAAAATTAACTTAACTGGAGATAACTGATAACTGACATCCATCAAACATGGCACGTGGAACTAGAACAGTCTACCCCAGCGAGCGAAATAAAGGGTTCAGTTCGACATTCCAACCACCTGAAGAAAGCCGGAGCGTACAACGACCGAGACGTTGTGATAAATATGGCGAGAAAGATGAGGATAATAGTCCGAATAATGTAAATAAGGTAAATAGTAGTAATATATAATAATCCTACCAAACACGCAGCCAAACTCGTCAAATCATCTGAAACGGCAAGTGGCAATTACAATAAAAGTTAAGGATCTTTTTTCAAATTGTTTATTGTTCTATAATTTATATGTTACCATAATGTTTTTATTCTTGACAATTTTTATTTTTACAAAATTGATCACACTCTCTCTCTCTCTCTCTCTCCGTATATATATATATATATATATATATATATATATATATATATATATATATATATATATATATATATATATATGTATGGCTCAGAGTCATGGACACTATACAGAAAGCAAATTCAGCAATTAGATATTTTTTCACAAAGGCTGTCTTCAGGAAATCTGTGGGGTAAACCTAAGCGACAGAATGGCAAATGCAGACCTTTTCACCATGTGTGATATTGATGGTATTGAGTCCTTTCTCATGAAATCACAATTACCCTGGACAGGTCATGTGTTACGTATGCAAGACAACAGAATTCCAAAAATGCTCATGTATGGTCAACTTGACAATGGTCATCGAAACGTGGGTCGGCCTTTGCTTAGGTACAGGGACAAGCTGAAGAGTAACCTCTTAACTGCGAACCTTAATTACAATTTATGGAATAGAGCGTGTTATTTAGCGTGGTCAGCAATCTGAACAAGGCCAGCACACTCAAATGCTCGGTCACGATGACTTGTGACTTCATGCTAGCACAGCTATCGACGGCCCCTAAGGGTTTCGTCTGCCCAATTTCACTCATAAGACTTAGCCCAAGCTGTGGTATAGTTTTCAGGCACTTTCCAAATGTGCCGTACGCTGAGATCGCCCCCTCCCTCCAGACCAATAAAATCAGAAAGTCTTCTTCCTGACAAATCAACCATGGTGAGACTCGAACCCTGGTCTCATGGTCAGAAAGTGAACGTTCTGATCACTCATACCGACAGTTCGCTGTGGTTGCCCTGCTGATTGGGTGTTTCACGCAATAAGGGACGGATCTTTTTTTTCCCCCTCCCGGACGGCGGTGGTTCTCGACCTTCTAGCTCCTCAGACACATTTTTTAAACTGCTCACAAAACACAAACAAAATCCAAAACAAAACCCTGGGCGGAGGATCAATCGGCTCGTCCGTTGATGAAGAGCGCGGCCAGCCGCGAAAAGTGATGCAGGACTCAGTGAACAGCGACACCGCGAACTCACATTGCAGCCTCGAAATCCCTTGTGTCGGGGCCCCGTCCGTTCGAGAGGCGGAAAATGGTATCTCTTCTCACTCGATAGTCGAGAGGTATCTCACCATTCCCGGAGTTTTTTTTTTTTGCTTTCTCATGCGGAGGAAACCGGGACGTCACAGGATCGAAGTAAGATTCTTCCTTCGTCTCCAGCTTGAAGACTGCGGGGTCACTTCCGTTACATATACTATATATATAGAACAGATAATCGATCCGTTGGTCTATAATCCGGGTGGATCCTAGTAATATTAATTATTAAACTGATCCACAGAGAGGTCGATGTATTTATTATAACAGAGCATATGTATTTTTTTACACTCCAAGACAGACACTTAGGGGCTGAAGATATCCGCGTACAGACCGGCTTGAAATAGACTATCCCCATGTTGAGGTAATATATATATATATATGTGTGTGTGTGTGTGTGTGTGTGTGTGTGTGTGTGTGTGTGTGTGTGTGTGTGTGTGTGTGTACCGGGTGTAATAGCAAAATTGACCAAATCTTAGAAAAGCAAAATTGTCCAATTAAGCGCTGAACCATTGTATCTAAGAAATGATTAAACATATTTTACTGGAATTCTCCGAGGTTTTTATAACACTATTTGACTCTACTTTGAGCAATAAGAATATATAATTACTCTTCAATCTTAACAGAAGAACCATGATGAAATCGATCATAAACGGAAATGACATGTTCACCATTAATTAATCATAGCTAAGAATCGGGAGCTCATGAAGTATTGAAAAACATTTCAAATATATATATATATATATATATATATTATTTCAGGACCATTTTCCAACTTATTCAGGATGATTTTTAACCTTTCTAACCTTCTAACTTTCTGACCATGAGTAACAAGTTGTCTCACATGTTTCACGTACGATTTTATTTTCAAGTCTTTTTCACGGCTCTTTGGACTGTCATAGCTGAAACTCCTTTCTCATGTGACAAACGTCTTATAGATTGAGTTGGATCTTTTTCTAATTGATCTCTTTAGCTCTAAGTTGAAATGATGGTCCCTTTTGAAATGATGTCACTTGTTCCAGTTTTCCTCTCTACTCGTTCATCTTTTTTAATCTTATTCACCATTCTCTTGATGGTTCTTGAATGGACTTTGAAGATGGAAGCCAGAGTATAAATTTTGCTACCATTACTGCAGGCAGGAACGATCTCTTTCCTCAAACCATTGCTCCTTTGGGAAGAGAGTGGAGCTGACACAAAACGATTTTAACCTGTTCTATTTCTAACTGAATAACTGAAAGGGTTTTTTCAGTGACTCTTACAACAAATGATGTCAAGATGGCTAAACGTCTTATCTGAAAACCTGAACAAAAGAAACTCAATTTCGTGGTTTTTTAGATACTGAACATTTTGGGAGAAGGACAATTATACTGTTACACGATTTGGACAATTTTGCTGTTACACGATTTGGACAATTTTGCTGTTACACCCGTTATATATATATATATATGACTACATTTTGAATATATATATATATATGACTACATTTTGAATATATATATATATATATGACTACATTTTGAATATATATATATATATATATATATGACTACATTTTTGAATATATATATATATATGACTACATTTTGAATATATATATATATATATATATATATATATATATATATATACTACATTTTTAATATATATATATATATATATATATATGACTACATTTTGAATATATATATATATATATGACTACATTTTTGAATATATATATATATATGACTACATTTTGAATATATATATATATATATGACTACATTTTGAAGGATCTATCATTATATATATATATATATATATATATATATATATATATATATAAATAATGGTAGATCCTTCAAAATGTAGTCATGGTTCTCTAACTTCTTTTTTTTTAATATCTGTAAACAGTGTATAACATAATTACTCTTGGGGAAAATAATGAAGTGGTTTCCTGTTGCCCTCTCCATTATTTTGAATTCAGAATTTCCCTTATACTACAGTCATTGCATTTTGTTTCACATCATTTGGTGTAGTGGTGAATGGGATGTATATATATATATATATATATATATATATATATATGCAAGTTTTCCTTCACAACGAAAATTTTCTTTGGACCAATGAAAACCTTGCTTTAACAGAGATTGGCCGACGAGCTGACAAAAAGACGGAAACAAATTCGCGGGCCTATGTGAAATTGCTTTTAGACCAATGAAAACCTTGTCTTCACATAAATTAGCCGTTGAGCCAAAAAAAAAAGAAAGGAAAGAAAATATCGAGTCTATGTGAAATGCTTTTTTTTTATATATAAAATAAGAAATAAAACTTAGCAGAAGAAGCGTCTCTGAAGCCATGTAAATAGTTTAATTTCTGTTCATACATTCAGCTTGAAATTTTCACCAGTGACAAATTACCCGCCAATTATATTATCGGCCTTATCCTAGTGCTTGACACTTCTAGCATGAAGAGGGGTTTTGCCGAACATTTTTCCAATATGGCCTGCAATAAAACCAGATGCCAAGTCTATAGGTATATCATCACTGATAGCAATTTCACACCCACTGACACTCACGTAGTATTCAATCCAACAGCTCTTAATTGTGACAGTTCAAATCTTATATATTTGCTTTTTAAATTTCAATATTGGTATCATTTTGTTGGTTTTTTATTTTTCAAATTTTGTTAACAAGGCTATTAAATCTACATATAAAATGCTATTATAAAAACTTATTGATTTAGGGTTTTTAATACCTTGGCGGCAGTCCTGACCACCAAGGAATCTCTATTGTCTTAAGAAATGTCATGAATGTCTATGCATAGTTTCGTAATGATCTATAAGATCATGGTGTAATTTTATTTAACAGTTATTTCACGAAGGTATTGTTTGAACTGACAGGTTATTGACTGACGGTACGCCGGCATAAAAGCTTCTGACTTAAATTTAAAGCCGAGATGATTCTCTTAGTATTTTCTTGCTGTAACTTTTCTTTTTAGACGGAGGTCTAATTTTTGACAACCAATCAACACTTAAAAATTTAAAATTAAAATTGTACAAAGTATACATATACACCCTCTCTCTCTCTCTCTCTCTCTCTCTCCTTACAAACACTTTCCCCCTTTCACTCTCTCTAATTTCATTCTCTCTCTCTTTCGCCTTCACTTTTTATCCCCTTTCTCTCCCCACTCTCTTTTTATCCTATTTCTCTCTCCCTTTCTCCTATTTTTATCTCCCCCTCCCTTTCTCTCCCTCCTTTTCTTTATCTCTCCCTCCTTTTTCCTTTCTTTCTCCCCTCTTTTCTATCACTTTTTCTCTCTCTCTATCCGTTCCTATCCTTTTCTCTTCCTCTCTCTTTCCATCTCTTTCTTTCTCTCTCTCTCTCTCTCATTTCCTTTCGCTTTCTCTCTTCCTCTCTCACATTCTCTGAGACCGGGATAATTTAGTGTGACCTCATATCTACGAAATATCTCGTAAGCCATTCCAGAACAATACTTGTTTTCACAACCTTCATTAGCATCTATGCATTGCTTTGAATCAGTATCCGATTCACTGTCAAATTGAGAAAGTGTAGGGGAAAGATATTTCTTGATATATCTGGTCAGCCTTTCCCAAGTGACTAAGATAAAGCAAACAAATTCAGTTGACGTCAGTGGTGTTCTCTTTTACATGCCATAACGAAATCTCTAATTCGAAGCACGTAGTTAAACATGTGTTTTTTTTCCCGAAACTAGCGAACTTAAAGTAGATTTTCATCATCCATTATCAAGCTTAAAATAAACTTCCACAACATTATATCACTCTGAGTTAAGCTTAGCTTTTCTTTAAAGAAATATTTTTAAATCTCATATAATTCGCCATGATACAATAAGACTATTTAAAAATTTGGGGCTGATTCTGGTTACCATATTTCAAGTTCTACATATTACAATTTAACTAATGTAGAAAAATGCTTTGATCTTAAAGAAGAGAACACCCATACCCTGAATTACTCTTGTAGTTGGTTGGCTGGGTTTGTTTTTTGTTTAAGGGCATATCAACAACTCCTTATGGGTTATTTAATGCCGAAATTTAATTTTCTTGAGAACTTTGATATTTTTTTAAAAAAAATCTATTGCTGGAAATTTCTTTTCGCTGGTATTTTTATTATAAAAATGTATTTTTTTATACTTTCATCGTGTTCTCACCAAAGTTTGAGGTTTCAATATTTGCGCATAGCTGAGACCCTAACAGGTGTTACCACCCCGGGTTAGGGTGAACCTGAGAACAACAGCAATTAAGAGGTGGCTCCACACTCCTTAACCCCCGCCAATCAAAGGCCTTGCTGCTGGATGTAGTTTATCGTCATACCCAGGACGTATTCTTGTAGACAATCTAGTTCTTAATATTGGCTTCTGCCGAGTACATGAAAGGGTTAATTAGGTGGTGAGTGGGAGATTGTGTTACGACAACCTTCTAAGTGATCATTGTGTTACGACATTGTTCTAAGTGATCATTGTGTTACAACAATCTTCTAAGTGATCATTGTGTTACGACAATCTTCTAAGAGATCATTGTGTTACGACATTGTTCTAAGTGATCATTGTGTTACAACAATCTTCTAAGGGATTATTGTGTTACAACAATCTTCTAAGGGATCATTGTGTTACAACAATCTTCTAAGTAACCATTGTGTTACAACAATCTTCTAAGGGATTATTGTGTTACAACAATCTTCTAAGGGATCATTGTGTTACAACAGTCTTCTAAGGGATCATTGTGTTACAACAATCTTCTAAGTAACCATTGTGATACGACAATCTTCTAAGTGATCATTGTGTTACGACAATCTTCTAAGAGATCATTGTGTTACGACATTGTTCTAAGTGATCATTGAGTTACGACATTGTTCTAAGTGATCATTGTGTTACAACAATCATCTAAGGGATTATTGTGTTACAACAATCTTCTAAGTGATCATTGTGTTACAACAATCTTCTAAGTAACCATTGTGTTACGACAATCTTCTAAGAGATCATTGTGTTACGACAATTTTCTAAGTTACGCATTCAAAAGTCCTAAGTGTAGATTTTTTGTTTAATTTACTTTTAATAATTCCAATCATTTGGACAGTTTTACATTGTTGCTGAGTTTAGGAACACGAAGTTGGAGAGGATTTCGTTAAGAATTCGCACGAGTTGCCAGAGATTTGCGCACTATATCGATCGTAAATCACTACCGCTATCTCAGTATTTATTTTCGGCTGAAACCCTTCCATTAGTTCACTATCCGTCTTAACCCTGAATTGGGCAAATTTCCCGGTGTTAGTCTGTTTTCACGTCAATATTGACCTAGCATGGTACTGTACAAAACCAGATGGTGTTGAATGGATATAGTAACATTATTATGCCAGT
Source organism: Acanthosepion pharaonis (assembly GCA_903632075.3). Taxonomy (NCBI): domain Eukaryota; kingdom Metazoa; phylum Mollusca; class Cephalopoda; order Sepiida; family Sepiidae; genus Acanthosepion; species Acanthosepion pharaonis. Next base: position 3,046,701 of record CAHIKZ030000857.1, on the reverse strand, counting down.
TTTCCCAGTGGATAAGGCTTGCATGCCTTGAAAATCAGTATTCGAAAACCTGGCTTTTACCTTAACTCGGACTCTGATGTCTGTCAATGGTAGGCAATACACAACTATCTCAGTAACCAACTTATGAGAGCGTTTAATTACTGCATTTCTACATAAAGAATCTGTTTACTCTTGAGTAGCTTGTATCTATTGCTCAGTGCTTTCCTAATTTTTTATTTAGATATTTTCTCATTTTTCTTCATTCTCTCCTTCCTTCCCTCCTTCCTTCCTTCATCCCTTCCTTCCCTCCTTTCCTTCTTTATTTATTTCTTGTTTAGTCAGTTACTTTCATTTTCATAGTAATGCAGGAACCCATCTCTTCACCCAACTCCCAGCTATGGATTAAATAACAGAACAGATTAGGCTTTCTACCGATCAGTGACAACCAGTCTAGGAGAAAGACGACTCTGAATTGAAAACTGTGGAAAAAGTCACGAGAAATCACTCAACTATTTTTCTAAAGAAATTAACAGGTAATAAAGAAAAAGGAATCTGTGGAGAGTCTTGATCACCAGCGCCATGAAGTGACATGACATTTTAAAAACAGTCGTCAATTGATGTCCATCAACTTCTGGGCTTTATCTGAATGGACAATTCACTATTCTTAAAACGTTTAAACCAGTTTGGAACAGAATTGTCAAATAGTGTTCCATTTCTTTCCACTTCCCAAATTCTACGAGTATCTTTAGGTAATGCTTCAAAATTAACCGAATCTCAATATCCGGCATTATAACATCTGAAACAAAAGGTACTACTAAGTGGTAATTAGTCGTTTCCTTATAAGGAAACATTCGATATTTACTGAGCGAGCAGCCAGTGCTACTGCTGGTTGAAATTTATAAAATCTTTCTCTTAAAATTTTTTTCAAGAATATAGATTTATTAACTCCAGCAACTTGCTCTTTCTGATATTGATGAGGTCTTCCTTCCTTGCCTTTTGTTTGAGGTTGAGTAGTTGGCTAACATCTTCATCATCTCGTTCTCTCTTGGAGTTACATGTGCTTCCCATTTTAGTTGTTGCCGTTGTTGAAAGTCCTCAAGTGATGCGGTTTCTATTATTTGGTACAATTCTTTCTTTGCGATTCTGTAGCACCCGTCCACGAGGTTAGAAGGGTGGTCATCTCTAGGAGCTAGTCTTCATTCGACCGAAGCTATTTTTAATCATCAACTTAAGAAAACCGTTGTTTTACAGCTGACAGTTTAGATATTTCTAAACGAGTCTGGTGTTGTTCTTGATCTGATAAAGCTATTTAAGAAGACGGTTTGATTTTTTTAGGTTAATGTTTTGGTTTTGTAGCAATTTAAGGAGTTGGCTGAAATTATCCATAGCGCAGCTGATTCTATGTTCATTTTCCTTATCTCTTATACTAAATTTGCTATAACTGATCCACACACAGATGAATTTGAAATGTTTCGTATTTATCAATTCTAAATACTGAATTATTATGACAGATTCGGGGTAGTTGCCATCACTGCTTTCATTCCAATTCCAGATAATAGTTTTTGTTTTGGAAAGGATTATTATGAATCCCATTTCTTGGAACACCTTGGAGAAAGAGGCATTAGCCTTTTATTGCCGGCATATGGTTGCAAATTTTGATAAAAATTCAGTAAAAATCATAAATTGTATTCTAACACGATATGTCAGCACATATCGTAATTTAGTCTTTTCCTTGTATATTATCAATAAAAATAAAATAATTAAAATTAATGCCAATCTGGTTTAAAACTAGAAAGTCATAAAATATGTTTCACTAGTAGAACAATGGGCATGAAATGTTAACAGTTATACTGACAGTGTCGATCGGAATTCGAACACGCTATATCGATTCTATTTTTCAAAAGGATCGCTTTTACTCCTTTTGTGTTGCCAAATACGGACAAAGAAAGACTGAATAGAATCGAAACTTCGGAAAAGAACTTCTTCGAAACAAGCCTAGCTGAGAAAATGGCCACAGACGATTGATTCACTGATTTGCTTTTTTACGACTTATCAACCGCTTGTAGATTATTTAAAGCAGAAATATTTTTTGGATTGTAAGATTCCCTCTTTTTTTTCTCGAGTGTTTTTTTAAGAACAACAATGAGTTTTATTGATACAAGTTCTACTATTTAACCCATAGTTGGGGAAGAGATGGAGTCATACCATTCACTATTTAGCACGTAAGTGAATGTAACATTCCCGACTGGAATTTGAAATCGACTGTTCGATTTCCCATTCCAAACCACCAACCATTGCACCACTCGTACATTCGGCCATTGACGGAAATTCAAGTTAATGAAACTTCTACTCACCTAAAGTCTACTGGAAAAATAAGGCAAATACGATGTATAGAAAAAAACTCTCATTTATTCTTTGTGTCGACCAAAAGAGAATCCTTATTTTTCTGCGGTGTATCCTCACCCATCCTCACACACACACACACACACACACACACATATATATATATATATATATATATATATATATATATGAGTTGTGTGAGGTCGTCGGTGCGGAAAGCAGAAGTGGTGAGTTCAGAGTCCGTTCTAGTCTGCTGCGTTCACTTTTGCAGTGATACTCTTGGAAAAGTCATGAATTCAAGTTTAAGCTATGCATCAAATATCTGGTTCGATTGCTCTTTTTAGCCTGTATATATCTACATGTATATATGTGTGTATATATATATATATATATATATATATATATATATATATATATATAAAAATATGATGGTTAGATTGTCGCCATTTTATATTTTTAATTTCGCTCCCCTGCGCGTTGTTTGTTTTTGATTCGTGTCGGCTGCACAGTTTAGTAGGGTCAAGTCAATTGGGCACCGTCTGTGAGAAAAAGAGCACTGTGATGCAATTCACTCCATCAGAAATCTGGAAACGGCATGCTGTGCTGTTTGACATTTACGCCGGAAGCTCCAATACTAATATTTCAGAGTGTTTGGGTATCAATCTGAGGACAGTACAGACGATTCGGAATGAGTTGGACGACTCTAATGCTGATTACGAAGATATGTCAACTCGGAAAACTCACTATGATGGTTCTGATAAAAAAAAGAACTCCCGAAAAGTTGTCGAGGGCCTCAAACTCAACAGGGAGGCCTAGATCAAGTGGTTTGAGGAGATAGTTTTGCCCTGGGTCAAGAGGGTGGCTGCTGGAAGAACCTATGTCTAGCAACAGAAGAACCCAGTCATGGTTGTCAGACAATTTCTGCGACCACATCACCCTAGAGTGTAACCTCCTTGATTATTATGTGTAGTGCGCAGCTGATCGAGACCACTAAAATTTCTTGTAACACCAAAGATGAGACAGGGATTATGGTATCATGCAGCAACTTAGAAGATTTGCATGAGATTCCGAAGTCGTCTGGAGCCCGTGGCTGAAACCAACGTCGATTTTATTGAAAGATATTTTTGTGTAAATTTGGTAAATATATCTGTTAAAATGAGATGTCAGTATCATTTTTCATTTTTGCATAAATTAAACGACAATTTATTCATCGCACACTGTACACACACACACACACAAACAAATATATATATATATATATATATATATATATATATATATATATATATATATATATATATATGTGGACTCTTTAGTCGTTAACGACAAATGACAACTCGGTAGATTAAATGTGCTCAAATTCTATGGACTCACATAGAGGTTTTCAGAACTTTTAGATAGATGGTACATGTGGGTAAGCCTTCTTGCTCGAGTGGTTGTTGAGGATTAATATTGTCACATGTTTCTTCGAGTGGACTGCCAAGCCTACTTTACTGCGTACGACAAAGCCACAATTGCGGGTAAGGCTATTATTGAGAGGAGCAGCTTGCTATCAACTTTCTTTAATATTTGCACGCAACTGATCCCGATGTTCAAGCTACTTAAACCATTGTTTCAACGAGATTCAGGAAATATATATATATATATATATATATATATATATATATATATAGATAGATAGATAGAGATAGATAGATAGATAGATAAAATAATTTAATAGGTTGAGCACTGTGGGGAGTAAGGAAGGAACAAATTTGTAAACAATCACTATTACTGCTGATAATGCAAGACTCTTCTAACGACTTAGCTCTCTGAGTGACTGGTGTGTTTATGAAAAAATAAATATGCAAAAATTTGCCGGGCGTCAATGGTTTAGGGGTAGAATCTCTGGCTGATATCAAATTGGTCGGGTTTTGGTCCCGGCCTGAAGCGATCGGACGTCTAGCCACACTACAACGAAACGGTCTGTGGATGACGATGACTATATATATATATATATATATATATATATAATACCTAGGATTAACACTCTGGATTAATACCAAAGAGGTCATCAAATGGTTTACCAGTATCAACAACAAGCCTGATTGCACCTTAATACAGTTCGATATTGAGGATTATTACAAGTCAATATCAAGAGATCTATTCACGGCTGCCCTAGATTTTGATACTATATATTCAGACCTAATAGAAGAAGAAAAGAACATAATTTTAAATGCAACAAATCTGTCCTCATTCATAATGGGGACCAATGGATTAAAAACACTGAAGACGATTTTGACATCACAGTGAGATCATTAGACTCCGCAGAGTCTTCTGACCTTGTCAGCCTATTTATACTATACAACCTAACCGCGCACCGTGAATTAGACATTAAGGACATCGAGCTATACAGGGATGACGGACTCATGGTAGTGTGGAGTTCCATAAATTTTAAAATAGGTAACATTTGAAAGATAATACATAATGAATTCAGAAAACTAAATTTAAAGACTACAGTTAACACAAAATTGAAAAGGGTAAACTTCCTCGACATAATTTTAGACTTAATGAACAACCTTACAGAAAACCTAACACTAACCCCTTGTATGTACACCACAGGTCAAAACATCCTCCATCCACAATTAAGCACATACCCTCATCAATAGAGAAAAGAATCAGTATGAACTCCGCAAATGAAGAAATATTCCAGAAACACGGTAATTTTTACGACAAAGCTCTAAAAATAGTTGATACAAACACGCTAACATCAATTATATAAAAAACACTAGTACAAACCAGAAGAAAAACAGAAAAAGAAACATCATTTCGTATATCCTCCCCTGTTCAACCAAATGGGCAGCAATAAGCTAGGGCAAAAATTCCTAGCTTTAATTGAAAAACACTTTTCTACTGACAGCAAACTTAGCAGGATCTTTAATAAAAACACCCTAAAATTAAGTTACAGCAGCACTGAAAATCTAGAAAGAATCATAAAAAACATAATAATAAAATTCTGCAAAAACACGCATGCCAAAATCAAATAAATAAAAACCCTAAATTAAAAGTGGGCAAAAATAATGAAAAATTATGTGATAGTAGAAACCCTGAAAATTGCCCATTGGATAATAAATTCCGCATAGAATCTGTGGTATACCAATGCATAATCTCATCCATCGAGAATACAAATATTGAAAAGATATGTAGAGGATCCACGAAGAATGAATTTAAAATAAGGTGGAGACAACACAAAAGCTCCTTCCATAATATTAGAAATAGAAATCAGACATCCCTATCTAAATATTTTTGGCATTTAAAAGAAACGAATAAAACACCAAAAGTAAAATGGAAAATAGTAAATCGAACAAGAACCTGTAAAATCTGGAATGACCTATGCTCTTTATGCCTACATGAAAATCTACACATTATTAAGTTTCTAAAAAACGAAAATTTATTAAATCAAAGACATGAGATAACTGTTTTTTTGCCGACAGCAACAAATATTCGCCTAAAATAATTAGCATAAAAAAATTTTAAATTTCAAAATCTATAAACAAGTTCAATTAAAACAATAAGTTTAAAAACACAGTCAATCATAAGCTAAAAAAAACCCTTAAGAAGTCGTCAACAAAAAACAAATTGTAGTTCAATACGACATATTCATATACAAACAACACCTTTAGAAAAAAAATCTTTATGTATACAAGTACAAATTTAACGGCGAAACAAACGTGATGAAAAAATTTCTGTCGTTAAAAAAGACTAGACGACATGCGTTGAACGGATGTCATCATTCGTTTGAAAAATGGCATACCGATCCCACCATGACTTAACCACTTTTTGAAAGTAATATGTTGATGCAATAGTGAAAATGAATACCCTACCGCCCCTTATTAAAATGATTGGTTTTCTCCATATCTATAGAAACTAATATTATGAACGTATGTGCTTATAAAGCTCCATAAATTTCAAAATAAATTATTCCAAAATTCGCTTGAAAAGGAAACAGAACTAGATACTTTAATTTAATTTAATTTCTGGTCTGGTTTACTCAATAATATAGATAATAATTCAGTAGACACCGGCGTGGACGTTTCTCCTAATGCTAGAATCTTAACTAATTCAAGTGTCAAAGGTTATCTATCTTGCATGTCCTCATAATCTTCAATTTCTACTTCTTACTCTTACATTCATATCACAGACCTTATTCAATACCCCCTACCTTGAGTGGCACTTGAGCCTTCTATTGTGTGAACTTTTGTAAAAACAAATCTTAGTAATCAACGAAGTAAAATTTATAAAAGAAATTAATTCCTAAAAAATTACGATGTAAATTTAAACTTAATATAATTAGAACCAAAGATTAGATTTGTCTACTAAGGCCAGAAAATTCGACTTTAATGTCTGATAAGCATTAAGAGCAAAGAGTAGTTCTATTGATAAGTAAACATCGACTCCCAACAATAGAAAGATAAGTAATCACTTGTCTGTTCAATCCATAACTACTGTCTAATCGTTCTTTCGCTCATACACTTATAAAAACCAAAATGACTGATTATGATAGATACGAAGACCTTGATAAGGGATCAAGTATAATACTAGTCTAATTTAAATATGCGAAGGCTGTTCATATTCAATTTCTGCGATTACTTACTTGAATAGCGACTACTATGATATACCATTTGACAACACAAAGATTATTTCCATCGGTAACGACAAATTTTTTGTAGAAAAAAAAACAAACAAAAAAGATAATTATACTTAGATTCAGAAAGAGATAACTGAAATTTCTGTGGCATATAATGAAGAAAGAGGACTTGGAAACTTTAACACTCTCAGGACATGTTGAATGCAAAAGAGGCAGAAAACCAGCGAGTAGTCTACTTAACGAGTTTTTGTAAATGGTTGGTAGAATATGGATTAGGAGCGATAGGAAATGTACAAACATTGCCAAGTACTACAAGGACTGGAAGTTGTGGAGAACCATGATCACCCACAAAAGCAGCGAATAACCTACCTAACGAGCTTGTGGAAATGATTGGCAGAATATGGATTTGGAGAGATAGCACAAATATACTCATTGCTAAGAGCTACAAAGGATAGAAAATTTTGGAGCATCATGATCGCCCACGTCTTGAATGAAACGGCACAAAGAAGATCTTTTATCTAAAATGGTCAACAGTATATTGAAAAAGAATACTAAATATATATAAAAATAATAAACATTGGGTTGTTTTCTGACAATTTTTTATTTGAACTGTATCTTTTACCATTTTCCAAATTTAGTTTTAAAAGATCGTTTTCAGCATAAAAAGGCATTAGGAAAAATGTTGAAATTTGTGATTTTGTTTGTGCGCCTGAGTTGGTTAAAGTTGTGTCAAGCTCACGAGATGTGGAATGCGATAAACTCATCTCCTACAGACTCTAGGGGATACTTAGTCCGGGTTTTGTCAAAAGCTACTTCTTTAAATCAATTAATATCGGCAGTCCCCAAAATGGGTCAATGGCCATTAATGGGTTTAATTAAACGTATAATTAAAACCGGGTTTATTTTAGATAACTATAATTAATATCGAATTTTACAGTGGTCATTAATAGGGTAATTCGATTTTATGCTGATTATCTTCAAATGGGGAGAGTATTCGACTGAGTGCGTTTTCATTCAAGGTAACAGTGATCATGAGAAAATTTGGGACTACTTCTTTCAATATTTTGGGGAATGGCATGACACTTGTCAGAATCGAAAAATATTGATTCATTATTAATTTAGAATTGGGGTCCTGTGTCAAATCGGTCCCTGACTTTTACAGATTTGTTTTGCATACGAACACTGACTTGTTTAGGTAGGGCAACAAAAAGATTTCTCTTAAATAACAAATAAATAGGTATATACATTTTTAAGTAAAGCACAAAAATTACATAGATCAATAAAATTATGTATAGGTTTATTCTTAATTTAAAATAAATTAGGAATCTTAGGGCATGTGCTTCTGAAAAAAAAATGGTTTTAAAAACAGAAAATTTAAAAGATATACAGATATCAATGATATTAGGACATTTTCAAACTTAAATAACAGTTAAGGGACATAACCTAAAACCAACAATTCTGTAAAAATCAGGGAGTAATTTGACACTGTATCGTTATTATAAACAGGACCCTCCTTCTAAATCGATAACAAATCAATATATTTTCGATTCTGACAAGCGTCGCCGTCTAAGAAGAGTTTAAAGAATTCTTATAGACAAAAATTATTTCCTAAGAAACTGTTCCTTATTTTTTATGAGTGGACCCGTCTATTTAAGTTGCATCGAACATTTATTTACGGAATAATTTTTTGACGCCAGACTTTTACCTGACTTTCATGTAAAATATCAATCAATTAACTTTATCATTTATCTGTTGACTTCAAATCTGTAACTACAAGAAGTAAAGCGTGGATAAATCGTATTATATCGCTACCATTTAATTTATTGATAAACGGAGATATGCGAGTATTAGAGAACCAAGTTCAAGTTCTGGTGATTGATTGATTGATTTTGTGGCATATCAACAACAATATGGGTTATTTAATGCCGAAATTATTTTGAATGCAGTTGCATGCCTCCAATTACAGATAAAATGTATTCCTTGTTATTTTTCTATAAAATGTATTGTTGGTTATTTCTACTATAAAATGTATTGATAGTTATTTTGCTATAAATATGTATTTTGGTGGGTTCAGTATTTGCCCATAGCTGGGACCCCCTAAAAGTTCATACCACCCCTGGTTAGGGTGAACCTGGGAATAACAGCAATTAAGAAGTGGTTCCACGTTCCACAAAACTGACAATCTCCCGATCATAGGTCTTGCTGCCGGATGTAGTTTATCGTCATACCCAGGACGTATTTTTGTAGTATTCTTGGACTATCAAGTTCTGGCCTAGTCTGTTAAATTCACTAATAGCCTTGGAAAAAACATGAATTCCTCCCTTTTTCTAGTCCCCATCCAGGTTAAATAGCAGTGAAAATTAAACTCTGGAGAATTAGGTTAACTCCGGATTGGAAACCGTGGAGAAACAACCCTAGGATCTTTCCTAGGGAGAACTAACAACGCTAATAAAGAAAGGAAGCTGTTGAGAGCATTTACTTCCAACGTTCTGAGGGGATATAGAATGTTGGAAAAAAAATTGAAAAATGAACCCACGTCAAGTCATTGTTTCTTCATTATAGTCGTATTCAATGGATGGATGGATGGATGGATCTATCTATCTATCTATCTATCTATCTATCTATCTAATGAAACTGAAAAATGTTGCTTGGTACAAAATCTTTTTAAAAAAATACCAAAACAAAAAAAAAAAAATACCCGCTGGCATTGACTGAAGAATAAACTGCCGTAAACTCAACATTTGCAATACGAAACATTCGGTGAATCTTAAAGGTTAAATACAAACTACTTGGCAAGGTCATGCCAAAGGAATACAGCCATTGTTCTGATTTGAATACACGTTTTTTTGGCAACGGACAATCGTAACTGGAATCAATAGCAGACAAATACTGTCGTGCCAGAAAAATGTCTATCCAATATTATTCGAACGAGCCAATCACTTCTTTGTGATTTTTGTTGTCGTTATTGCAAAGTTTAGGCTGATCTATTCCCCAGTCATCTTCCGATGTAATCCGTTAGAGAAATGAAGTCTACCTCATAGAATATATATTTGTGTAGAATATAAAAAAATTATGGCATAGAGCAGAAAAGCTGTAAGAAGAGAAAGAAGTTAATCTTCAACACGTTAGACTTCCTGGCCCAATTAGTTTTCTTTGTCCCGTTCACCATATCATCGTATTCTGAAATCTTTTATATGCCATGTTCCTTCAAAACGTAGCCGATCATAGCTCTCTACAACTTCTTGTCTTTTATTGCTCTAAGTGACTTCTGATCCACTGCCATCTTTTCACACAAACTCATTACTTTCGTCCTGAGAGTGTTACATTTTCCAGATTCTCTTTCCTCGTCATGTAACCTAAAAAATTCAATTTTTCTTTCTGATTGTAAATATCAGTTCCCTTATCCTTTCTATTCTCCCACAACTTTCTCATTGCTCACTTGGCTTATAGCCACATCACGCTTAAACACCGCTTCCCGTACGACCATTCAAAGTTAAGCAACGTCGAGCCTGGTCAGTACCTAGATAGGTGACCGCTTCGAAATACCAGGTACTGTAAACTCGGATGTGCGGGTGGTGTAATAGATAATGCCTCGGAACTGTTAATCAAAGAACCAAGTTCCAATTCACGTTGGACTCGATATATTGTCTTACGGGCAACTCTTCCTTCTTGCTACAGGTTAATTAGTAAGATCTGTATCGCTAAACCATCATTATCTCCAAAATAAAATTCTTACAGTCTAAAAATATTTTTTGGCTTTAAATAACCTGCAAAGGGTCGAGTTTAAGATTCATAATTTATTTTAAATTAAGAATAAACCGATATATAATTTTATTAATCTATGTAACATTTTGTTTTACTTAAAAATGTATATATCCATTTATTCGTTATTTAAGAGAAATCTTTTTGTAGCCCTACCTAAACAAGTCAGTGTTCGTATGCAAAACAGTTAAGTCCAACAAATCTGTAAAAGACAGGCATCGATTTGACACTGTATCAATAAATAGGACCCCAAAATACGAATCAATAAATTAAACATTGCTCACATATTACAATCGGCAAACGATTTTGTTCCCTCGATGGAAATTCTTACTTAATCCATATTTACGTTTTTGGCCCGATCGATTCGGCAGATGAGATGTTAAGCATTCCTAAACGGACTAGATTCTATGTCATCGACCTACTGTCTATATCGACCAGTACAAATTGAACTGATTCATATAATACAAATTAAAATACATTTATAAAAATATATTCGAGTACGTCTTCTCCCATCGACAATATGGCAGTATAGTAAATTAACGTGTGTGAAAATGCACGGATCAAAAAGGGAAATGAATAATGAAATATTTCCGTATTGTAGGAGATCGTTACTTTCTTTACATAAACAAAGAGAGACTAACATAAATAAAGCATATATATACATACACACACACACACACATATATATATATATATATATATATATATATATATACACACACACACACACACACACATATATATATATATATATATATATATATATATATATATATATATATATATATAATTATTTCTATTTTACAAATATGGTCCCATCGCTACACAGGGATTACTATGTTTCAAAACAGAAACTTAAATCTGAAATTATAAAATTAAATTTAAAATCCATCGTTCAATTGACAAGCGATTTTGGAATAACCTATTAATAAATTTCCTTAATTTCCTCTTATTATTTTAAATATATATATATATATATATATATATATATATATATATATATGATGAAATATAGTTTTAAGGTCCGCTATATTTATAGGTTAAAGTGTTCAATATCAGGGATAGAGAGTATATAAATATGAAAATGAACCTCTAGTCGTTGGCTTAAATGTCCACTTATACATATATATATATATATATATATATATATATATATATATATATATATATATATATATGGTGGACTCTCTCTCGTCGCGGATGACAAATGAGAACTCAGACAAATGAGAACTCAGAAAATAAAGAGGTGCTCAATTTCTATAGGCACGCATGTCTCTCTCGAGGTTTATAGGTGTTTTGCAAATGGTTGTGGCATTTTGCTCGAATGGTTGAGGATCGATTGCCACATTTTCCCAAGAGTGAAGCAGAACTTGCTGTCTGCTTCACTGCGAGCGACAAAACCACAGTTGCAAGTAAGATAATCATTGAGAGGAATAATATTTGCACGCAGTTGATCCCAATTGCTCGCCATTGCTCAAACCAACTGTATAGATGAGAAGCAAGACAGGCGTCAGCTCCTTCGCTCTGACGTTTTGTTTTCACATGAAGAGAAGGGGATACTGCATCACTTCAGATTGTCTTTGAGTTTGTCTTTGTAAAGCAAGAATGGCCTTCGAACTGACCTCCTTGTTGGAAGCTGGCAAAAGTGAAGTTGTTTTGGAAGTCTGCTATGGCATATACGAGAAAAGATGTCCTGCTTTGCTGTGTTGGATTATCATTATGATGGCTTTAATACTCGTCATATTGCATATATATATATATATATATATATATATATATATATATATAAGTAAACATATATATATATATATATAAGTAAACATTGAAGTCAACACTCAGAGGCGACTGGCTGTTTCCAGACGCAATCGTCAGGCGGCTTAACGATTGCGTCTAGCATGAAACAGCCTGCCGCCTCTGAGTGTTGACTTCAATGTTCACTTTTATATTTATATTTACATGCGCTCTATCTCTGATATTGAGAACTTTATCCCATAAATATAGCGCACCTTAAAACTATATATATATATATATATATATATATATATATATATATATATATATATATACAGTGTTGGTGCATACTACCTTCAAAATCCACGACACTGGGACCCAAACCTGATTGGAAGCCCCGGGCAGTGCTTTGTGACCCTCGTGCTGTTATTCTTATCAACATTTGCATTGCATTTTTTGATGGCATTTGCATACTTTACAAATTAAACTAAACACAACTAACTACTAAAGGATGAAAATCTTTTGCGGATTTTGATCTCATTCTGGGACCTTTTTTTCGTACAAATCCGTGAATTTCTTTTGTCTCAAGAAAACACTACATAAAATCAACTATTTTTATCCATAATGTTGAACGTGTTAAAATTATTCAACTTTTAACAAGAAAAATTTCAAGTTGATGTTAAAAATTGATGCAAAACATTGTTGATTAAAGATGTAATGACCTATGTCTCTAATTTGTATTTACATACAATTAAAAAAAACAATAAAAAATTGATATGTAGTAGAGTCGTGCCCCGTAATCATATATTCGGTGATGAAGTATCTTAGGTTAGGGGGCACACTAGTACCGCCCCTCTCTCTGTATCTCGCTCTCTCTCTCTCTCTCTCTATATATATATATATATATATATATATATATACATACACACACATGCGCGCGCGCGCACACACACACATATATATATATATATATATATATATATGAATTGGGATCAAATATGAATTGGAATTCAACAGATTGCTAGTATAAGGAACAAATAGGAAAGGTTTATCATAAAGCTAACATGTTTCGCTTTTATTAAAGTTTCACCAAGGAATGAAATATGCAGAAAAAGAAATAAAGAAAAAAGAAATCTGGTATTTTTCATTCTTTTGTTTTTCTGTTGCTTAAGCAAAGTTAACGTACATTTGTCTTGTTAAGCAGCGTTCGTGTGCTTAATTTGTGCGTAAGTGTATCAGAATTCTAGTTTGTTTATGTATATATTTATATACAGATGATACTGTATAGTCCTTTATACGTGTGTGTGTTTGTGTGTGTGTGTGTGTGCGTGAGCGCGCGTGTGTGTGTATGTGTATAAGCGTTTTTATTTATGTTTGTTGCTTGTCTACATGTTGATTTGGCGACGTCCTTTTTCCCATATTACAGTCTCTGTCAAAGGGTTAGATTTATAAAAGTTTCCTGTATGCTCCTTATCCTCTGTGTGTGTGTGTGTGTGTGTGTGTGTGTGTGTGTGTGTGTGTGTGTGTGTGTGTGTGTGTGTGTGTGTGTGTGTGTGTGTATTTAATAGGCCGGTTAATTAATAAAATTTGAATAATAAAAAGCCAACAAAATGATACCAATATTATCAATGAAATTGATATTTATTACATATTAACCTTTTGACTGAACTGAAGCACGAACAGTTGGAATTTAATGTTGGAATTTTCGAACACGCCTGTGTTCTTTTTCAACGATACGAGGAATAAACAAAGAAGTGGGATTTAATCACCCAAGGAATTATGCTGGTTAGAGGTCTCCCTGTGGAATGATACTCTCTGAATCAACCCACATCCCTGTTTTATCCCTCAGTGTTTGAATTTATTTTGAAAATAAAGTGTACATTTCACAAAGAGAAAATATTCTCTTCATTTTTTCTTTCTTTTTTTTTTTAATATAACAAGATAGCGATCAGAAACTAGTTGTGAGTAATTTATCTATCAAAAAATACCTTCAATTCACAGACGGTTTTTATTTACTGACAAATGTCCGAATCTGGAATTCGGGGTGTAGGCGTGGTTCCAATTTTGCATTAAATAAGACTGGGGTTAGTTATTAATTTGCATTAATTACTCTTCTATTTCTGTTCTTTTATTTTACGACAGAGATTCGATCGTTACATTCTACGACCATTGGAATAAGTAGCTGGAAGTAGAAATAAAAATATAGCCTCCGATGTTTAATTTGACGGTCGCAGAATGTAACAATTTGAAGGTTGCGATAAAAAAAAAAAACACTAAATATGAAAGACTTTTCAAAATTAGTAATGAAAATACAATAATCCCTCATTATCCACGGAGGATATATTTCAAATGTACAATGAGTATTTCTGCTATTGACCGCGGATAAAGGAGGAAACTGTATTTCCTTTAGGACATGTCCGGTGACGAGCTTTGAACTCCGTTGCAGACGTCCGACTCAAAACTCAACTATAAAACAATCGGCAAATATGGATAAACGTGTCCGAAATAAAATCGAGTGTAAATGACACTTTTCCCGCTTTTTTAGCTACCTTCACTCTTCGGCAATGTTTATTGTTTTAAAAAGCGATTATTATAATTGGAATAAAACACATGATGAAAGTGAATTTATAATCTTTTTTTGTTCTTGAGAATTTACAACAAAAATATTATGCACTAGATTATTGATTAGATTGTTTATTTATAAGAATAATTTTATATTTACAACATTCTAAAAATTAATACTATTAGAACTAATGCAATATTCATCATTTACCAATTCATAAAGAAATAAATGTGAAAACAATTTTATTCATCAATTTATAAACATTTACTAAATTATAAAAACATGTTAACCAACTATAAGGAAATTCTTATTATTTACCATTTTATAAAGTTTGAACCAATTGACAATTACCTATTCCAATAAATAATATAATAAATAGTGTAAATAAACAGTCTAATAAATAAATAGTGTTATTTTTCCTTTCTATACTCAAGAATAAAGAAAATGTATAAATTCACTTTCATATGTTTAGGTTTTATATCCTAATCATCACTATTTAAAACAATAATCATTACCGAAGATTGAAGATATTTAAAAAAAAGCGGTATCATGAGAAAAAGCATTCATTTGACACTGTCTCTTTGCTGGCACGTTTATCCATGTTTACCAAACAATCATTCAAACATTGACTGTTTATACATGCATCAAACGTCCAGATTCCTGACACTCATAAACGACGTGAATTTTATTCATAATAGATTTTATGACGGCAATCTCTCATTCACGAATTGCCTTTCATTACTTGCTGACCTTTTGACCTCTTACTTTTATCAAGAAAGAGAAAAGGGAATGTGAGAAAATAGATAAGGAAACCGGTTGAAATTCATCTTCCAACACAGGTGAAATGTGGCATAAGGCCTTTCTTTTTTCACGTGGGAAATATGTAGATGGGTAGATAGAAAAACTGTTCTATTAGTCGCAGGCGTCCTATTGTACACCTCAACTATGTCAATGCAATGGTATACAGCTGACCTTGAGACGGATCATTAAGAACCAAGTTTCAGCGAGTTGTGCCTGCCTTGTCTGAAAAGAAGATAAAGCCAAAAACGAATCATCAGGACTGAGAAATACCAACAAATTGACAAACTGAATTTTCGGGCAGAGTCCTACATTATTAAAAGAAAGTAGAAAAAGACGAAAATGTGAGTATATAAATTAACAATCAGAAGCCAATGCAGAAATATGTGTTTGTTCAAATTGAAACTTGAGTCAGAGAAATCATCCAGCACAGAAATACACGACGATGACAGACGAAATTATATATCTGCTTGCTCTACCGTAGAACATCAAAGGGCAGTCTGGTTGATTTTTACGAGGGGTCAAACCTTGTTGGTATATTTAATATCTAATTTTGTATGAGGCCTCCGGTGAAAACAGAACTCATTACTCAGTATTAATGGTCAAACAGACTAGCTCGTTAACCATCACTCACATCGAGTATTGGTTTATTGATTTTAAAACGAACCAATCCTTCTTGGTTTAATGTCTAATTTTGTATTGATCACCCAGTGAAGATCGATCTCACTACTCAGTAATAAGGGTCAATCAGACTAAATCGTTAACCATTACCCCACTTCGAGTGTTGGTTGATTTTATGACGTGTCAATCGTTTTTGGGTTGTTTAATGTCGAATTTCGTATAGGGCCTCCAGTAAAGATCGATCGTACTACCGTGTGGTAATGGCCAACCAGACGAACTCGTTAACCAGTACCACACATCAAGTATTGGTTGGTTGGTTTTACGACGTATCAACGCTTCTTGGATTATTTAATGTCGAATTTCGTATAGTACTACAATGTAGTAATGGTCAACCAGACGAACTTGTTATCCATTACCACACATCAAGTATTGGTTGGTTTCACGACGTATCAACGCTTCTTGGATTATTTAATGTCGAATTTCGTATAGGGACACCAGTAAAGATCGATTGCACTACTATGTAATAATGGTCAACCAGACTAGCTCGTTAACCATTACTCCACATTAAGTATTGGTTGCTTGGTTTTAGGTTATTTAATGTAAAATTTTGTATAGAGCAGGCATGTCAAACGGCGCTTTACAATCACACCTGCAGCCCGCAAAAAGTATATTAATTTGGTCATTTAACAGCCAAAATTGCAGTTTTTATCATTAGGAATTACAGTATTTAGGAAAATAAATCACATGTTTTTTACATTTTGATTTCTTTTAAAAGAATACCAAATAAGTACACCATTTACTGCATAAATTTATTTAAAATAATTTTGATATTATCGACAAACTTTAAGTTAGTACGGTACTACGCTATTATTTTTAAAAATTGTAGCAAATATTCGATATTCTTTGTGGCTGAGAAAATAGCGAGCAAACAAATTCTCTCTAGTAGCCATGCAACCAGCTATCACACCAGGAAAGAAATATGGCAGCTCATTAACATTTGGAAACAGAAAACTTCCTTTCAAAATTTCAAAAGATTTGCTTTTAAAGGTTAAATATCTGCCAAAAAAGTTTTAGTTGTTTTCTCTTTTTGCTGTTAGCTGTAGTTTAAATGTATCAGTAATTTTTCAGATTCCGTCTCACTAATTATGAAAATTAGTTTTCTTCTTACTACTTCAAACCTAAAATGGCTAGTGCTCCTCCAGCTAAGAGAAAACGAAAATTGAATGAAGAAAGGCGAGTGTTTGAAGAAAAGTGGGAATTACGTTATTTTTGCACAACAGTGAATGAAAAGATACATTGTTTTATTTGCAATAACTCTACCGCTACGTCAAAGGAGTACAACCTGAAATGACATTATGAAATAAATCATGAATCTTACGATAAATATGAAAGCCCAATGCGCGCTTCAAAACTCAAGAAATTGAAGGTTAACGTGACACAGCAACAGACATTTTTTATGAAAATTCAGAAACAGGATGTCACTTCCATTACTGCAAGCTATAAACTCAGCCGAATGATAGCCATGAGTTAGAAATCTTACAGTGAAGGAGATCTCGTAAAGCAATGACTTTTAAAAACAGCTGAAATTGTATGTCCAGAGAAAGCACACTTACTTTCTTTAACTAGGAACACTGATGCTAAACGGATAGATGAAATGTTAGGTGATTTGAAACAACAGTTGAAGGATATATCATCAAGGTTTAAACATTTTCCTATTGTTATTGGTGAGATTATTGACATTACTGGAATGGCACAGCTTGCAATCTTCATCAAGTTATGTGATAGTGAATTTAATATTTATGAAGAACTGATTGAACTGGTCTCCATGCATAACACTACGGCAAGCCAGGGTATCTTTGAGATAGTTGAGCAGATTTTTCTTGAGTATAGTTTGGATTTAAGTACACTGAATGCTTATCTACTGACGGTGCTGCGGTGGTTGACAAAAATAATGGTGTTGCTGCCAAATTACGAAGAAAACTAGAAAACTCGAATCCAGGTTCATCTTTTGCACATTTTCATTGTATTATTCATCAGTACAATTTGTCAAAGATTTTAAAATTTGATCATGTGCTTAGCTTGGTCACAAAGACAGTGAATTATATCAGAGATCATGCTCACAACTTCCGTCAGTTCAGTCAGTTGCTGGGAAATATGGAAATTAAGTTCACCGATGTTCCATTCTACACAGAAGTCCGCTGGTTGTCATTTCACAAAGTGCTAAAAATATTCTCTTGAAACAAGAAATAATTTTGCTTTTGGAGATGAAAGATCAAAACACAGGTGAAATAAAAGATGAAAGTTGGCTCCAAGACTTGGATTTTGCCGTGGATATTACTGCAAAATTAACTAATATTAATTTGAAAGTATAACGTAAAAACAAACTCGTCACTCAGTTGTATACTGATACTAAGTGCTTCATTACAAAAACCAAGCTTATGGAAGTGACTTGCCAAGTACAGATGTCAAATGAAAATTTAGTTCATTTTCCTTCGTGCAAAGAGCTGAAAAACACTGCGAATATCGAGACTGTATTAGCTTTGCTAAATATGTCAGTCACCTAGAATTGTTGTCAAAGTAATTTCAGAAAGAGTTTAGTGATTTCTCATCTTTTGAACATCAGTTTGCATTATTCTCAGCACCATTCAACTTTGATGTTGTCAAAACAAAAGAAAGCCTGCAGATGGAACTATTAGAAATGCAGTTGTATTCTACACTCAGAACGAAGTATCTTGAAGTTGGAATACTTGAGTTCTTTGCATATCTTCCTGAAAAGTTTTAAAACTACAGAAAGTTTGCCATAAAGATTATGACAATGTTTGGTTCTGCCTATGTATGTGATCATTTATTTTCCTTCAACAAAAATTTCTCAGAGGACAAGGCTAACTGATCAGCATTTGTCATCTCTGATCAAAGTCGGAACTGCACAGACATTTCAGCCAGATATACCAAAAACTGTCAGCAAAAAGAGGTGTCAAACCTCAAGACAAAAAGATAAAACTGACTGAATAGTGGCAGAGAAATGTTCAGTTTTGAACAGTTGTAATTTTTGCACAATGTATTTGTTGCTGCTGCAAACTGCAAGTATAAGTTGTTGTTTAAAATTTTATTTACTTTATCAAACTACTTCATTACTTTGTATACATGAATCCTGATAAAACATTTGTATGCACATTGTGTGTTTTAAAACTGAAGCAACAAAAATATTCTGCAATAAATTTTATTTAATGACTCGAATTAGTTGCAATATGCACAACTGGTTGTCGTGTGTGGCCCTCATGACAACACATATATGAATATGTGGCCCTCAGGAGACTCCTCAGTTATAGAGCACCCAGAGAAGCTCAAATTCACTACAAACCTGACTAGCCTTGATAATCGTTAAACATTACTCCATGCCGAAACAAACTTGCTGTTTAGTTAAAACATGTATACTATTAATATTATTTTATTATTAGGATTACTTCATGTTAGTATTGTTTCTCTTCAGATCAAGGAGTTTCACTATCATTTTATTATTACAGTTTTTATTCCATGTTATTGTTAATGTTTACCACAACACTCTGGTTCGATGCACTCTTCAAACGATAGTGCCAACAACGTGAAAATAAAAATAAAGCAATATCTTTCGATGAAAATTAAACTCGCTTTCTATAATTCAGTTCTTCGTCTTTCATGGATCCAAACCTGCCAGAGAAATGCACAATAATAGTAAAAATGTTTCATCTAAAATGCAGTTATAAGAATAAAGTAAATATTGGATTTATTATCGTTTTTATGACATATAAGAACCGCCAATTTACATTTTATATTGTCGAGTATAGGTACAAATACTGACAGTCTGTGGTGTCTGGGTAAACATTAGCCTACTAGATACCTCAACGTCGCAGATAAAATTCGAGGGATGTTGTTTAGCCATTTCAGGAAAATGGAAATGTCTTATATACCATCGCCTACGGCTATGAATATTTCGTCCTTTCAAATGAACTAACTTATATATATATATAAATATCCACCCAAAAGTAACAGCATTCGGAAAGAAATCGATGTCAAAATAAGTATATATTCAGGTTCTAGCGGTCATCGAACCAGGAAACATCTCTTCCATGGGGGAGTGTCAGGATCAACATCTTGTGCCTGAGACCCCACAAAAATGAGTACTGAGGGAGACTGAACAAAGTTTTTTATAGATACGTATGGAATTCTCATTTTAAACACACCTTTGTACTATATTCCGTCCAAGTGGGTGTGCAGATGAATACCCCTGTAATCCATAGAAAACCGTCGAAAAGTAAAAAGTTATTCATTATGATATATCCTTCGGGCCGGGCCCTTTTTTTTTTCTTTTTTGTACAGCGACAGATAGAAATCTCCAAACTACACCAAGTTTATAAAGTAGTATGGCGAACAATAATGATATAAAATATCGATATTTGTGGGACAATCTGGCTAGTTGATTTTGTTTAGCGGCATATATGAGTTATTTAATACCGAAATTTAAACATCATGAACACAATTTTATTGCTTCAAATAAATATATTTTGAACGCAATTGTATGCCTTTAACTACTGATAAAATGCATTGTATGCTTTTAACTACTGATAAATGTATATGTTGGTCATTTTGCTACATAATTTATTGTTCGTAATTTTATTATAAAATGTATCGCGGTTCATTTTTCTTTAAAAATATATTGCTGGTAATTTTAATTAAAATATATATTATTAATAATATTTTTATATAAAAATGTATTGTTGGTAATTTTTTTATATAAAAATGCTCTGCTGGCAATTTTACTAAAAATATATGTTGTTGGTAATTTTTTTATATAAAAATGTATTGCTGGTAATTTTACTATAAAAAAGTATTTTTATACTTTCATAGTTCTGCTTGGGTGTGCACTATTTGCCCATAGCTGGAACCCTAACAGTTGCTACCATTCCGGGTCAGAGTGGACCTCGGAACAACAGCAACAGGTGGTTCTATTCTCCTCAAAACATCCAATCTCCCAGGTATAGGCCTGATTGACCGAACAAAGGTAACTTTAATACAAGTTTAGATTTATTTAAAATTGAGCAACGAACCACTCATCATGTGACTCATCAACACTTGCATTCTGACTTTACGGTAGAAACTGTATATTTTCAAACTCGTACTAATATTACAACATGGATATGTGACTAATGTTTAGTTCTTACATTTCTTCTCACCCTAACAGTACTGGACTGAAATCATCCACCAAATAAACTAGTTAAGGATCAGTGACTTATGTGCCATGCGTAATAAACGCTTAGGCGATCATGTATCTTTCGATACATGACTGACGAGGCAGATTTTTTTCCCGCAGTAGGTTGCCATTTCTTTCTGCAGTAGACCAGTTTCCATCCATACCCAAAGCTGGTGAGAGAAGAAGAGGATTCATACCTTTCCCAAGGGTATTAGCACGTAAGTGAATGTAATAGATTCGAGTGGAATTCGAACTCGGCTCTCCGATTTCTCAATCCGAGCCGAGGCGAATCATACTCAGCCTCTTTTCAAATTATTGAGTAGAGGCTGTTTAATAATTTATAACTGCAAAATTCAGCAGTGTTAATATGATCAAATATCAGTCGATCCCCATTAAATACCAGTCGTATCAATTACTAATTCACTTTAACTTCTCACCACTAATGGCTAAAATGATTTCTCTTTATTGGGAGAGAGTTCTTGCATTAATTAGTTGTTCAGTTCATATTTTTTTTATTTTATGTTTTTTAAGCATTTCACCCCAAGCAAGGCGGGAAGCCACTAGGATGCAAGAGATTACAGAAAATATAGAGCGAGATCAGATAGGAGTGATAGAAGAGGGTATGAGTAGAAGGGTAGTGGATAGATCAAGGCAACTGGAGATGTCGATTGACATTACACTTGAATAGCTGGAGATTATAACTCTCAGGGAAACTGGAATAGGGGAGGGAGTTCCACAGGCGAGAGGTGCGAGACATGAAGCTATTGGAGTAGAAGAGACGGCTACATTTAGGAGTTTCGACAGTGAAGGGGTGAAAGCGGGATGCCAGCCTCGTAGAGCGCTTGAACTCATGAAGTCTGGGAACCAGCGAATGCAGCTCCTCGGAGCAATTACCATGAAAGTATTTGTAGAACGGACAGAGAGAGGCAACGGCGCGTCTGTGAGAAAGTGACTGTAGACGAGATGCCAGAGCAGGGACAATTATATTGCATATCCGTCTCTGGGCAGCCTATCAAGAACCCCGAGGCAAACAGAAGGGGCACCAGACCATATATGGCAGCAATACTCCATGCAAGGGCGAATTGTTGATTTGTAGATCTGGAGGATCGATTCTGGGGAGGAAAATTTCCTGGCGCGGCACAGGGAGCCAACTTGCCCACACTGGGTTACCCAGAAGCTTACTCCGTTCCTAATCGTTGCATTAGTTTTTAAATGACTATGATTAACCATTGTAAATCTATAGTAATCTCAGATGGACGCAATTTATGTCTGACTCATAGTAAACTTGCCGGCCCACGTAGCTCTCCTTTTAATTATCCCAAGTTTTAACACGGTGCAGTCGATGGAGAAAATAGCGTTTAACAGGTGGGGACTCCATGTTTGCTCACATGAATGAAACAGATTGATTTAAGTGACTCTAACAAACGTGAACTGCATTGAACCAAACCACGCTATTCAATAACGCCTGTAGTTGCCTTAGCATCTGCTGACGGGAAGCACAGCTATGAGATCAAGTAATATGACAAAATGCAAATGTAAATGAAAATAATACGCTTGGTGTGAAGAGAGAATCATTAAATGCACCGAAAAAAAAGATAAATCATTGCAACTGCTTGTACAGCTTAACTCTTTGAAACATTGTGGGGTAAATTCCATGCCACTTATGAAGCGTGAAGCCATTTCTGGCTGTTGAATCATTTCTAATACCGCCATTTTTATCGTCATGAGATCTGATCAAAAAGTATCGGGATTATTGCTATGGTAACCGAGCTAACGTATATAAAGTGAAGCTGCTTGGCACAGATCGACCTTGAACAATGTCGCGCATGTACACTCAGTTGTAACGTTCTCGCTCGTTTCCATTGTTTATAGCCATGCATAGAAATGTGTAGTTTTGTAAGGAAGCACTTAATGTCACCATATAACTGAGTGATAAGTTTGTTTTTACCTTGTACTTTCAAATTAATATTAGTTAATAATAGTTACTTGTGCAGTAATAGCCACAGCAAAAGCCAAGTCTTGGAGGCATCAGTGATGCTAGTTTGTGCAGCAGTTTTCTGTCGAGAACAAGATTCTCCAGGTCTGACAACCACCATATTCTCCAGATCTCTCTCCTTTCCAAAAATCAAATCCCACTTGGATGGAACAAGATTTTAAGAGGTCGAGAATGCGACGAGGTAGTTGCTCTCTCTATCCCGAAAAAGGTAGTTCCAAGAATGCTTCCATCAATGGAAACGACGCTGGATAAAGTGTGCGTCTTTAGAAGGGGACTAGTTCGAAGGAGATTAAATGCCGAAATGATATGTGTCATAGTTTTTTGGAGTTTTTTTATAGCACCAGTCCCGATACTTTTTTATCAGACCTCATATCTACGGACACTGATATGCATACTCTGTTAAAAGAGAAGGCAACGGGAAACCACTCTGTGGAGAGTCATGATCGCCTACTTGAAGGGATAAGGCATTTTTCGCGCGCGCACACATACACACGCACATATACATGCACATATACACGCATATATATATATATATATATGTGTGTGTGTGTGTGTGTGTGTGTGTGTGTGTGTGTGTGTGTGTGTGTGTGTGTGTATAAATAAATGATTGACTCTCTCGTCGTTTTCGACGGTATGAGTGTCTTTCAGTTCAAGTTTTTTTATGTTTATGTTTCGTATGAGACAACAATCCTGCACGGGATTTGCAAAGAAATCCACGCGAAGGGCATATTGAAGGATTGACCGTCATATGGGCTGATGTATTAGCCCGAGATTTAGTGTTTGTTTTTAATTCGCTAAGATGATTGAGACGATTCTTTTCAAAGCTAGTTATAACTCGGTGGCAGGTGTTTCTCCAGTTCGCTCGGTTTTCAACGGCAAGGGATGTCTGCAGTATTTAAATTGTATTTGAGTTTGTCGTTGAAGCCTAACCAAGGACGGCCTACATTACGTTTACCATGAAAAAGTTGGCTATACATGAGGATTTTCGGCATCCGATTATCACACATTCTTATGACATGACCAGCCCATCTGAACTGTGCTTGCACCAGAAAGGATATACATATATATGTGTGTGTGTGTGTGTGTGTGTGTGTGTGTGTGTGTGTGTGTGTGTGTAAATATATAGAAAAATAGGAAAAAACTGTTAGATTAAATTAAAGCATCTAGTTCTGTTTCATGCTCAAGCGTATTTTTTAATAACTAATTTTGAAATTTACGGACCTTTATAAGCATATACATTCAATGTATAAGCTTATAAAAATAATATTAATATCAGTGTTTGAGCCTTTTATATTATATTATATTCTCGCTCTGTCCTGGACATTGAGCTCTACCAGGATTGAGAACGCAAAAACGGTCCTTTTCTGGGCACCCCTTCAGATTGTTACCTCCCACCATTTGTGGATGTGTCTCAGTTGCGCCCAATTGTTGCTACTAATATTGATTTTCGAGTGGGATGACTTTAAGCAAACTGTCCCAACTGAACAGCAAAAAATCCCAGTAATGAAACACCCGGTCAAAGACGAGTTATAGTGATATATATATATATATATATATATATATATATATATTATTATTATTATTATTATTATCATTATTATTATTATCGTTCGGGAAAGAGGTAATATTTTGCTTTTGAAATTTTAAAAAACTATTTAATCACCAGTTACTTACCATTTGCCTGAAGAGGTACAACGTAGTACTTGAAAGCTATTGCGTAACGATTTCAACATTTTTGTTCTAATACCTAAAATAAAATAATAATATATTTCTCTACTTTGTATCGATCACTTTTTAAAAAAAGTAAATGCTATGAACAGCGGAATTTTACTTCATCTGTTCTTTCTCTCATTTGGATATGTGTGTGTGTGTGTGTGTGTGTGTGTGTGTGTGTGTGTGTGTGTGTGTGTGTGTGTGTGTGTGTGTGAGGTATATTTAAGGAGCAAGTATTAATCCAAACAATTTTGATTAAAAAGAACCGATAAGGTCTGCTGTCTGTTTAATTTTTTATCGTATTTTTCCAATTTTCGGATAAGTTGTTGAGTCTTATGTTCGAAGTTGTGGATAAACTTTCCGAAGTCCGTACTTTTTTATTTTTGTGCAAGTACTTTCGCAGTTATTATCAAGAACCAATGTAGTGTCTGTGCGGTAGTGGGTATTTTTTTAATTTTTTTTTTCATCCTGGTATTCTTTGGGAAGCTGGCCGTCTGGAATGGTTTAGCGTGATATCATGTGTAAAAGCAATATATAATTTTAGAAATGAAAAACTCGAAAGAGTTCTTTGTAACGCTTTTCTTTTCGAGTAGTAACTTCTTGCGATCGCTTGGAAAGAAATACAACAAATACTGGTAAGAGTTTACATCGAAACGTTAAATATACAGTGATGCTCAGCTTTCAAATTTAAAAATTGACAAACGATATATATAAATGTTTCATTTAACATACATCATTCAGATTTTATAGATTTTTCTTATTTTACCATTAATATTTTCTATTATACTACATTGTATTACTGGTAATCATATGAGAAACAACATTCTTTCTTGACAAAATCATACAAAATAATGCTATGGTCTAAGATAGCTTCTTAGTTTTGATTGTTTCTTAATCTTATTGGACTTGATTTCATTATATATATATATATATATATATATATATATATATATATATATGATAAGATAAAGAAACTGAAAATGTGTATCAATCTGACATGTTTCATGTTTATTAAAGTTTGGTCAGAGACTGGTTTAAAAGAGTCGAATGCACGTGATACATGATTGGCCAATGAAAAAATCAAACAACACAAAAGTAAAAATATCAGAATTCCTTTCTTCTTTTTCTCCATATCTCATTCTCTGACGAATCTTTAATAAATGTGAAATATGTTAGATTGATAAAAGTTTCCTATTTTTTCTTTACCTTATCATTCTGTAGAACTCCGATCCATACTGGATCTATATTTAATCCTATCTCATAACTCTCTCTCTCTCTCTCTCTCTCTCTCTCTATCTATCTATCTATATATATATATATATATATATATATATATATATATATATATATAGTAATTCAAGATTGTCTCATTCGAATAGCTATTTCGACCCACAAGATTTATTTGCAGGCCTTGTCAGCACTGAGGTGTGAAGAAATAAAATAGAGAGAAAGAAGAATAGAAAGGACGTTGCATGAGAATCTGGACATAAAATTAGATTAACTCCCAATATAACAACGTAACAACTAAAATTAAAATTAAAACAATACATAATATACAAATAATAAGACATATAATATAATAAATAAAATAATTATTATACAAAATAATTATTAAATAAAATTATTAAATAAAATTAAATTAAATAGTTATTAAATAAGTATTAAATATAAATTAAAAAATAAATATTAAAAATTTATTAAATATCAGTTAAATAAAACATTAGATAACATAATTATTAAAATAAAATATACATATAAAAATAAAATAAGACCAAAAATAAAAATAAAATGAAGTAATAATAATAATAATAATAATAATAATAACAACAACAACAACAATAATAATAATTATTATTATTATTACTATTATTAATATTATTGAAGATAAAAATATTGATCATAAAATTTAGGAAGACAAAATATCATAATGAGGAATACATAAATACATATATATATATATATATATATATATATATATATATATATATATATATATATATATATATATATTCTCAGGAATTAATGTATCTCATTTTTTAATCCGACATTATTTCTTCTTATTCCTTTAAACGTTATATTTTAGTGGATACACTCGTTTTGTTTTGTTTTGTTTTTTAACTTTGTGAATTACATCTACCGGTCTGTGAATTCGAGAGTCTTAATGGGTTCAAAGTTGCATCCCCCTTTGTAAGGGAAATCACTGTTTCATCTGTCGTTCTTTAGACCTTTTGGTCACAGAGACCAGCAAAGTTCATTTACCCTTTTAAGGAATACACATCTTCTAGTTCAGAAAGTTCATTCTAGAAAGCTCTCTGTGGCCACTCGATCTGAAGCAAGCCGGATTAGACGTTTCTCCCTACAAAAGGGGGATACAGTTTCTAACCATACCAGAAAGAACATTATCTTTATTAAGACTCTGGGATTCACAAGCCGGTAAATGAAAGGGAAATGATCTTAAAAAAAAATGTTAAATTAAAAAAACACGTATTTCCACTAAAATACCGTTTCGAGTATTAAGAAATAATGTTGGATAAAAAATAAAATCAATTAAATCCTTAGTGGTTACTTTGTTTACATTAAGGATGCAAAAAACGAATATATGGCTTTTCGTAAATATCAGAACAAGAAAACGTATATTCATTAAAAGAATGACATAATTTACATTGTTTAAATAGCTAGGCTTCTATTCAAACATGTATATCCACTCAAATATGACGTTTAAAGTAATAAGAAATATTTAAATATATTGTTGATAAATTAATAAGGTTCAATTGATTTATCTTTCAATCGACTTCAAAGTATCGCGTAACCAATTTCATCAAGGGTCAGATATATCTATTGAATTGCAACCAGATATCAAATTTATTCTACATAAGAATCGCTAACCACAGTCTCCAAACAAATTTGAAATTTGTACTATGATAAAATCCGTTAAGAACATGACATTTATATATTCGGAAGCGTTATGACTGCATTAAAGATAAAATGCTAGGTTTTTATTATACATTCTTTGTTATAAAATTGACTTTTGTAAAAAAAAAATCTAGAAAATATAAGAAATTCAGCAGATTCATATTCACACTCATATATAATATATAAATAATATATATAAAAATTGCATATATATATATATATATATATATATATATATATATATACACATTTTACATATATGTGTGAGTTTTTATATATATATATATATATATATATATATATATATATATATATATATATATATATATATATATACTAAGAGTAAAAACTAAAGTTTAAAACAAAAGCTTTAAATATAAAATAAACAGAGGGTTCAATGTCAAAGTCGGCAGAGCCTAAATATATTATAATATTATTAATACAATGTTAAATTTTTACACACACACAAACATATATTATTATTATCTTAGTGGATACTCGTATTTGAAATAGACAACCTATTTTTTATTTTTATTATAAACAGTGTGTATTACGTCTGTCGGTCTGGATAATCGAGAAGTATTAATAAAGAAAGTGTATTTCTAACAGGAATCGATCCCCCTTTGTATGAGAAACCGCCGTTTGACCCGGTGTGCTTTACCGCTCGGCTACGAAAGGCGTGCCACTGTAGCAAGATTCTATTTTCTCTTTTAAGCAAAAATATACTTCCTCGCCAAGGTGTTTTTCTCGAAAATCCATATCTGCTTAGTTTCGTATCCGAAATGTAAACAAAGCAATTTCTAAAAGAATTAATTGATTTATTTTTAATCTAGCATTTTATATTAACTCAAGCGTTATTACAGTCGATACTCATATTTGAAATAGATGACCCATTTTATTATATATATATATATATATATATATATATATGTATATATATATATATATATAAATGTGTATGTGTATGTGTGTGTTTGTGTGTGTATGTATGTTTATAATATATTTTCTGACGCGTTTTATCCGTTTCGATTTCATGAAATCCTAATGGATGAAACGCGTCACAAAGTTTTTGGTCAAATTTGTCATACAATTTTTCTCAGTACTGCTTGTTGATATATAAAATTGTACAAAATTATATATCGTTATATCATATATAACATTAAGAAAATAAACTTTCAAAATATTACCAAAAGTTATTTATAATTTTAATATACATGATGTGCCCCGTACTTTTCTTATGTATATGAGAGTACTCTCTTTTAAATACTTTTAAAAGAGGTTTTAATACAAAGATAACATTTGTTGATTATGACTTATTTGATATTGCTTACGCTGCCCGAGTAGCTGCTTTCAAAAATGTATCAAGTTCTAGACAAAACGACTTAAATCAATTTCGTTCCTCAGTTGCCAGATGAATATCATCAATAAACTTTAGGTTGACTTTTCAGGAAATTTGCCATGGATAAAATAGCTATGAACAGATCTTACGCTGTAGAGTATAACTTAGTGCATCTTATAATAGATTATATCTTTTTGCGTCGTATCAAACAAGAATATATATATATATATATATATATATATATATATATATATATATATATATATATATATATATATATATATATATAAAAAAAAAAAAACGTCAGTCAATGAAATTAGACCTTTGAAGTGGAAGGAGGTTTTCTCTTGGTCAGAATAAACAGTAAGTTCGAGTCGGGAATTGGGCTTAACGCCAAACGTATTACTTTTTCTGTAACCTTTACAAATCGATAAGTAGTGCATCCAGGTTTTAACCATAATATATTTCTGCTGCCGTTCGAATCTAGATAAGAGTAGGCACCTCCACTAATTCAGTATACGTAAGGTTTAAAATGAATTTTTAAAAATGAAAAAACTTGAAAGGATTTAAAATTTACTATTTCCACTAAGCAAAACAATCTGGTGTATTTCAAACAGAAATTATATTGATCGGAATCGATTTTTTTTCTTCAATAAAATTGATCGAAACAACCATTTTTGACACCTTTCTAAACAAAAATTAAAATCTCGGTTTTAAAAGTCATCCAAAAATAAAAAATATATATTTTGAAAAGTTATTTGAGGAAAATTAGCAAATTTAAATTTAATTTTCAAAATTTGATTTGAAGCAAATATTAATTATTTATAGCATAAAATTTTTCTGACGCGTTAATCGATTTATTGACAGTTGATTGACAGCCAAACTTGTTCATAGTTAATTATGTTGGAGCAGACGATAAATTTTGAGGGTATTTTTTTTCACCGTAAAGCGGAACAACCCTTAAAACATGTGACCTTTTAAGGATAGATTTTTCGGTTTGTCCATCCAAACTTTAGAAATTCTACATGTAAACCCACATACAAAAACAAATCGAAATTCTTTTAAAAATATTCGGGTTTGTCAAATTGTAATAAGCTTTACAATATATGATTAGTAAATATAGTTTTACTTAATAACAATATTTCCTAAGAATTATCACATTGAAAATGAATTTTAAAAGATTTAAAAACTTATTATTCAATTTTAAATTGTAGAAAAATAAAAACAAATCTTGTAAAAATTCATTTTTCGTCGAAAATTTTTTTTCTTCAGACAATATTGTCTTTAATATACATTAATCATAAAAGCAAATAAAAGCTCCTCTAATTAAATAATGTCTTAGTTTCATTGCGTTTTTTGTTTTTCATTTCAGAACTCAGTAAGACCATGTTGGATTTTGCAAAAAAACGATTCGGTGATTTAAATTCTTTAAAGGATTCTGCTTTTAACTAATATCGTCACTAAAAACTATCATGTTGAATTTCTCAAGTTTTCATAAAATTAAGTAAGGGGCTGAAACACATGTAAAAAAAATATTTATACCAAGATTTTCTAATAAAATTTTTTAAATAATTTCATTCATTTGTGAATATGTTCTGAAAATTTAATTAAAAAATGTTGACGCAAGAAAAACAAGTTTTTTAATAAAAAAATTTGAATGTTCTGAAAAGGAGTAAAAAAAATTGAATTAAATATTCCAAAAATACTTTGATCCTTCCTTTGATCCTTTGATCTTTCCTCTTAATAACAATATAACGATTTTGACGATAAAACTGCTTTCATTACAGTATACTGATTTTTTAGCGTTTTCGTGGAGGTACCGAGATAAGAATTTCAAATTGTTATTCCTCCCTTGAGAAAGCATTTGATCACATACAAAGTTTTCTTCCTTTCTTCTTCTTCTTCTTCTTCTTCTTCTTCTTCTTCTTCTTCTTCTTCTTCTTCTTCTTCTTCTATGTGCCACGTCCCTTCAGTGTGTATAAAAATTAAGATACAAATAAAATATACCTTTAAAGACAAAATGAATAAAAGAAAAGGCGAAAACTATTTAGGACAACACGTTTCGTTCCTTATGGATCTTCTTTTTCTGTGTGCAGCATCCCTTCAGGACATGGCTCTCCACAACTTCCTATCTCGTGTAGCTCTTAGCAGTTTTTCTCCCTTTGCTAAGGCCTCCTCCAGCTGTTCATGCATGTAATTACAAGTAACCCATAATAAGATTTTAAATTTTGAAATCATATTTCTTTTTGGCAGATAAATTTTTTTGAAACTTTCTAAATCTTTGACTGTCTTTCAATCATTCCGCCTCACTTGCTACCCTCTTCCGCCGCATCCATTAGGCGCGCAACACCGTTGAGGAACCACTGCCTTAGAGCATTATAAAATATCCGTTTATTTTCCATCTTGGACTCCAAATCACAAACTTAGGTAAATCCGTGGGTTTTATGACTTATCAACCCTTGCTGAGTTATTTAATACCGAATTCTAATTATTATTATTATTATTATTATTATTATTATTATTATTATTATTATATTTCGATTTCTGGTATGGTCACCAAGTCTGCGGGATGACCTAAGTGGTATGTTGTTATGGCTACATTTCATGATTTGTTTTCTAACTCCCATAACATCATTAGCGTTACATGAACAAAGTTCTTCTCAGTGTGTGGGCTGTACTTATCAAGACATTTTTTTTTATTTCTCTTAAGCTGGGATTTCAAGGGATTTTTTCAATGTTGTGATCCTTTTTTATATCATTCCAAACGCACCTACTATGGCTGGTACTATTCTTGTTTTCAATTTCCACATTTTTTCTATTTCGATTTCCAGGTCTTTATACTTCGATAGTTTTTCAAACTCCTTGGTTGCTATGTTACAGTTCGCTAGGCAAGCCATATCAATTAGTAGGCAGTTTTTTTTTTCTTTTCGGTTTTTGACAATTATGTCCGGCCTATTTGCTTTAATCTTCCTCTGTAAAGATGGTGTAATCCCATAGAATTGTGATGACTTCTATTTCTGTAACCTGTGCTGGGTGATGTTTGTTAACATCTTTTCCAAAGTGTTTGCCCATTGTCCAGTGTAAGCGTTGCCCCACGCTATCGTGGTGATTTTTATATTCAGTTGGCGCTACTGCGGGAGTTCTGCAGTATTTTTTTTTATTTTTCCAAATTGATGTATGCAAGTTATTATTTAAAGAAGCAAGAGTGTATAAATGAAAAGATGTAAAATCCACAAGATGTTCCATTTCACAAAAACAGACGCTAAACGCCTGAATGCATTATCGCTTCCTCTTTTTTCTTTCTTTCTTTCTTCTCTTTCTTTCTTTCTTTCTTTCTTTCTATGTATATATGCTTTCTTCTTTTCACTAAAACTAAACAGCGTCTCTAATATATCTTTTTCTTCCGTCTTTCCCAGCAATCAAAATAAAATGGTCCATTATTTATCTGTGGTAATGGCAAGGCATAAACCACAAGACGCTTTTTTATACCTTCATTTCCAGCAACAGATAAATACAACTTCAACGTCCCCGGAGTGAGACTATCCGGAAGTAAACAAAGTTGTTCGGGATCTACACTGTCTACTGCTGCTATAGCAAGAATTTGTGGACAAGGGACATGCAAGCCATTAGAGAACGTAACGCACGTGCTAACTTACTTGTCTCGCTAGCACAATTACGAATGAGTAGTGAGTTCGATCCTCACTGAGTGCCCCATACTTTCGGCTTTGTGCCACATCTAAGCTACGCTTGGAAAATCGCTACTTTCATAGTGCTTTGAGCTCAGTTTGGGCGTTCAGTATTTACCCATAGTTGGGACCCTGACAGATGCTACCACCTCGGATCAGGGTGGACTTGGGAACAACAGTAAAGTTAAGAGGTGGTTCCACGTGCCTCAAAACCTATCAGAGGCCTTGCTGTCGGACCTAATTTATTGCTATACCCAGGACGGAACCAACTACATGAATAATTGAAAAAAAGTATAAATGTCTTTCCTTTTCATATCAAATATAAATTCCATTACTTTATATTGATTTTCTTTCTGCTGTTATCCTCATCATGATTGTTATTATCACGACGTTTTGACTTTTGTACTCTTCAGATATTTGTCATTACTGATGAAAACATAGCAGCAGTAAGAAAAAGTTCTTTGAAATCAGCATGTACAGAAATAGGGGTTGGGAGGTCATAATCAAATTAGACAATATAATAAGCTTATTGGTTACAAAATAGTAACTTAATAAGAAAAAAGTTTGCTGAAGGTTGCTCAATTGTTTTTATTGATATGCGCACTATTAGCTTTTAGTGTGTAAAAACCTTACATCGCAAAAAATAACAATGGTGCAGATGCACTTGTTTCTCGTCAACAATTTAATCTTAATCTGAATCCAATTTACTCAAATCATATCAATTTTATACTTAGGGATTAATGAAGGTGGACTATAGTACCAAACATTGACCTTTAGTCGTCGTTACAAACATTATCAGATCGATGCACAAGTCAACAATAGAGAATAGATGATTTTTTTGTCTACTCGCATGTTTTCGATAAAGGATCAAAATGTCATATGCACTGATGTAATCAGTTCTCTTTTCTTTTTCCTTCTTTTTCTTCTTCTCTTCCTCTGACTTTTACCCCTCCTTCTCTTTGTCCTTTATTTTCTTCTTCTTCTTCTTCTTCTTCTTCTTCTTCTTCTTCTTCTTCTTCTATTACTTTTCCTTCTTTTTTTCTTTCCTCTTCCTTTTCTTTCTTTTTTGCCACCCCCTACTTTTACTCCACCTCTTCTCTTCCTTTTACTCTTCCGTCTTCTTCTTCTACTACTACTACTTCCTCCTTTTTCTCCTCCTTTCCTTCTTTTTATCCCCCTTTTTCATTTCCTTTTTTTATCCTCCTCTTCCTTTTCTTTCTTTTCTCCACCTCTAGCTCATCCTTTTCCTTCTTCTTCTTCTCCTTTTCCTTCTCTCTTTTCTTTTCTTTTACCTTCTCCTCCTTCTTTTATTTTACCTTCTCCGCCTCCTTTCCCTTCCTCTGTTCTTCCTTTTTTTCCTCTTCTTCATTTTTCTTCTTCTTCT
Source organism: Acanthosepion pharaonis (assembly GCA_903632075.3). Taxonomy (NCBI): domain Eukaryota; kingdom Metazoa; phylum Mollusca; class Cephalopoda; order Sepiida; family Sepiidae; genus Acanthosepion; species Acanthosepion pharaonis. The sequence continues at coordinate 3,012,019 of CAHIKZ030000857.1, read as the reverse complement.
TCTTCTTCTTCTTCTTCTTCTTATTATTATTATTATTATTATTATTATTATTTACACGCATAATAACAAGTGGCTTAAATTGAATATTATGAGACAACAAATGTCTTCAATGTTCCTGCACTTATTTTTTTTTTTTTTTTTTTTTTTTTTTGTTTTTTTTTTAAGCCACTCTGTCATTTGGATTGTTCCACGACTGTTGATTTCATCTTTTCGACCTCCCTTTCAAAGACAATACATTTATTCACCATTTCAATTTATTTCAGATTGACGCTGTCATCGGCGAAATCTACACTCTAACACGTTTTCTTCTTTTCCTTTACGATTACTAAATCCAGTTTTAGGTTTGGGTTGAATGATTCACTTTAATCTCAAAATCCCAGAGAATTTTGTTTGATTCCCTAGGGCAAATTCTGTCCTGTAAATATACCATTAGTTTGTATAATCGAAACGTAGTTGCTTGCACAGTTCCCAATAATTCACCTTTCCTACTCTTTCGGGCCTACTCTTGTATTCTTTCTTAGTTAAGATGCTACATTCACTGATTATATTTCGGATTATTGTCTCAGTTTTCATTTTCTATTCACCTGTGTTTTCATTTGTTTCGGCTTTTTTACATTTGATTCTTATGGTGCTATTTTTTTTTTTTTTTTTACTGTTATTAAGAGTGATTCAGTTTTCTCTTTTTAGGTTTCCTCTACGTAGCCATGTCTTCGATTTGTGTCATATCTATCCTGACCTTTATATTGTGGTTCTATGGCGTTGTTTCCAGTAGATGTTAAGAACGGTTCAGTTTCCCTCTTAATGTTTCCTTGACGTAACCCTGTCTCTGTCGATTTATTTGCAAATTCCCGCGATTTTTCTCATAGTGAAAATTATAACTTTTTATGCTATTTGTCTCAGCAGTTTATGAATTGAATTCGGCCATTCATTTCTGTTCTGAAAAAAAAATATACTTGTTATTTGCCTGAAGCAGCGACAACAAAAGCGTACATTGATCTAATCAGTAAAGAATTGACTGATTGATTCGTTTTTACGGCTTATCAACCCTTTGCAGGTTATTTAAAGCCAGAAAATATTTTTAAATTGTAAGATTTTTTTAGATGATAATGGTTTAGTGATACTCATATTACTAATTAACCCATAGCTGGGGGAGAAGAGGTGGATTCATATTCTTCCCAAGGGTATTTGCACGTAAGTGGATATGACAAACCCAACGAGAATTGGAACTCGGCTCTCCGATTAACAATTCCGAGCCATTATCCATTACGCCACCTACCCATTCAACCTTACAGCACCTAGTATTCCCAACCATACTGACCAGGTTCGACGTTGCTTAACTACAATGATCCTACGGGAACCAATGTTTCAACGCGAGGTGGCCGTAACCAGAAAGGACACTCGAAACAGCATATAAAAAGAAAATTACGAATTAACTGATATATCTATAATATTTTTAATCAGGTCTTTGAAAATTCCATGGTACTAATGCTATGAGATTGTTCCGCATCAAAAAAACTGAAGTGTTTATGATTCTAAGTTAAAAAAAAAAAAACAGAGAGATAGAGATAAACGATCGTAGCAACCGATGGTTAGATTTGAAACCGTATCCTTCATCTTAAATTTGGCCGCTGCATCTTTCAAGATTATTCATATTAAACAAGAGATTGGTTTTCTAACAAATAACTAACAGGCGTTGAAAACGTTTTAGGTAATTTAACATTCTCAATTTTTATTATTGTTGGATTTTTTTTTTTTTTTTAGAACTATGTCCTTCGGGTAATTTTTTAAGACTTCTATTTGCTTAACTATTCGTAAAAACCAAACACAGAAAAGATTATCTTAATCCTCTTACTAAATAAGTCAAATTACCAAATAAGTAATTATTTATTAATCTCTTTTTCAAAATACGCTTCGTTTGTTCATTATATCCTTTCCAGTAGACGCCAGCAAATATCTTCCTCTCTCCTAACTAGAAAGACAAATCCTTTTACGTTGACGTCTTTGATTTGATCAGACCTGATACCTAAAATCTAGAAAATATTTACCTGACCTTCCTACTAAGGTAGGATGTGACACAACGTCTTTTTTATGTAGAGAGCCCAGACGCGCGCATATGACTCAAGGACAAAAAATAGTCCAGTCTCCGCGACTACTACCACGCTCGCATCGATAATACACAGACTCCAAATCTCTTAGTGCAATAAGGAAGGTATTGTTGTAGGATTGGGATCCCCAGGACCAAGTATCTTCTTATATCTAAAATGAAATATACTCTTGTCTGTTTTCTTTTGTACTCAAAGCCAAACGCTCAGTTCTAAAACATTAATAGCTGTCCTTCTTTCCACTAGTACCTGATCTTCCTTCTACTAGTACCTGTCCTTCCTTAAAATAGTACCTGTCCTTCCTTAAATTATTATTTGTCCTTCCTAGTACTGGTACCTGTCTTTCCTTCCACTAGTACCTAACCTTCTTTTCACTAGTACCTGTCCTTCCTAATACGAGTACCTGTATTTCCTTCCACTACCTGACCTTTCTTCGACTAGTACATGACCTTCCTTCAGCTAGTACCTCTCCTTACTTGAACTAGCACTTGATCTTTTCACTAGTAGTTGTTCTTCCTCCAATTAGTACCTGTCCTTTCTTCTACCAATACTTGCCCCTCCTTCTACTAGTACCTGATCCTGCTTCTACTAGTATCTGACCTTTCTTCGAATAGTACCTGTCCTTCTTTCCACTGATACCTGTCGTCCCTTCAAGTACCTGTCCTTCCTTCAGCTAGTACCTGTCCTTCCGTCCATTAGTTCCTGTCCTTCAATTTTACTAGTACCTGATCTTCTTTTCACTAGTATATATCCTTCCTTCAGCTAGTACCTGTCCTTCCTACCATTAGTTACTGTCCTCCCTTCTACTGGTACTTGATCTTCCTTTCATTAGTACCTGACATTCTTTCACCGGTACTTGTTCTTCATTCCATGAGTACCTGTCCTTCTACTAGTCTCTGATCTTCCACTAGTACATGTCATTCCTTCAACTAGTACCTGATTGCCTTTCCATTTTTATTGAACTCGTATCTATCCTTCTTGAGTTAGTGGCCGCCATTCCATGAACTTGTACCTTATTTTCAAAGAGTACTTGAACTTCCATCTCTGAGTATCTGCCAAATTGTAAATATGAACACTAATGGGTATATCCCAATCCTCATAAATATGTTGGATACTATTGTAAGTGAGGGTAATATACTAAGTAGTGCACCATTAGCAGTGGTTTACCTACTTCACGCCGATGGCGAGTATTTTATTTTGTTGATGTTATAAAGATTACCATTTCATTTCCAACCTCCGTTTTGGTTATTTCTCATTCAGTAACCTTTTCTAGGTTATAACACAAATCATAGCCATAGCAGCATCAACAAATACCATATTAAAGATAAACGAAAAAAAGAAAGAAAATATACCAGGAGTTCGCCCGAGATCTAAAAAAAAGTGATGACACATAAGGTTTAGGAAATTGCCCATTATTGTTGGCGTACTTGGAATATCATCTTCAATCACTAGATCTGAGGTTTTAACCTAGAAACACGAGAAGGAGCTGAAACTGCCCAAATCATAACAGTGCTGCAACTGCAACTGAATAGTGAGTTCGATCCTTACAGGGTGCCCATACTTTCGGCTTTGTGCCATCTCAGAGCTGCGCTTAGAAAATCACCATAACAGTGTTGCAGCGAATTGAAGAGAAAAAGGTAGCGGATAAGAAAAGAACTCCCGAATTTGTTGGTGAGAGCCTTAAACTCAACACGGAGGCCTACATCAAGTGCCTTGAGGAGGTAGTGCTACCCTGGGTCAATAGGGTGACTGCTGGAAGATCCTATGTCTGGAAACAGGACTCTGCACCATGCTACACAAGCAGGAAAACCCAGTCATGTTTGTCAGACAATTTCTGCGACCACCAAACCCCTTACATTTGGCCACCTAACTCCCCAGACTGCAACCCGCTTGATTATTATGTGTGGGGCGCGGTTGTATGAGACACCAACAAAACTCCTTGTCACACCAAAGATGAAAGCAAGGATTATAAGAGCATTCACCAACTAAAAACAAGGACACCGCCCAGAAGAGTTGGGGAAGATTCCGTAGTCGTCTGAAGACCGTGGTTGAAGCCAACGGCAATTTTATTGAATTAATTTTCTCTTTAGTATTTCAAGATATATTTGTAATTTTTCTAAATATATCTGTTAAAATGAGTGTGCCTCCGACTGGAATCGAACCTGTATCCCCTTTTCCATCATGGAAACCGTTTCTATAGCTGAAACGTACCTTTACCACTTCGGCAACGGTTGCCGCATTGATAGAGCAAGGTTTGAATTACCGATTTCAGTATTAAGAATCTATATCTGCTAGCTTCAGTTTCGTATTCGAAACGTAAACAGCAATTTTTTAATTGATTTGATGGAAAAGTGGATCCAAGTTCGATTCTTGTCGGAGGCACAATCTTTCTTCAGCAGGAGTTCTCAATCTAGACCGCTTTTATTCATTTAAATTATATATATATATATATATATATATATATATATATATATATATATATATATATATATATATATAAAAGAAGAAAGTAAGACAAATGTGTGGAGTTTCAGGAGAAAGAAAGCAAAATTAAAAGGAAAACATTCTTTCTTTAAAAAAAGCAATAACGTCACCGTTTCTTAAATCGTTTTCAAAACAAAAAATCATCGTATTTTTAAATACACACACACACACATATGTATATATGTGTGTATGTATGTATGTATGTATTCATTTTTCTCGTTGTATCATTCAATATTACTCTTAATTCTTCCTGCTTTTTTTCTTTAATATTTTCTCATTTCTTTTTTTTCATAATATACATTCTTCTTCTTTTTCATTCATGCTACGATTTCTTTCTTTTTTCTTCCACTATTACACCTATAATCGTCATTATCTTTAATTCTCTTTTGTACCGTATTACAATGGGGTGCTGAAAAGTTTCCTGCCCGACCATATCGCTACTTTTCGCTTTTTATTCTTCTCTTTCTTCTCTATCAATGATTATTTTAGAATATTACATAAAGAAATCATGTAAAAACGCTACACAAATTCAATCATGTTTCGATGTTTATCAACACATCTCATCAGGCGTTAGTAAATGACTGGTGAATAGACAACTTATTGAGATTTAAAAACAACATACCCCCTCTTTACATGAGAAAAGGAAGAAAAGAAAAAAGTAAGAAAGAAAGACACACGTCTTTCTCGGGAAAAGGAAGAATATGAAAAAGAAGAGAGTTGATAGTAGCAGGGTTTGTTTTGCTTATATTCAGATCAACCAATCGGGAAGTTCTAAACAATAATACTTTTGAATTTGATAACAAAATCTATATCCAAACCCTAGGTACTGCAGTGGGAACGAAATTGGCACCTACATATGCCACCCTAACATTAGCTTACCTAGAGGAAAACCTATATGAAAAGATAGAACAAATATATGAGGAAAATATAAAAACCCACTTCACTAAATCGTGCAAACGATACTTAGATGATTGCTTCATTTTCTGGAAATCCTCATAGGGCGATATTAACCAATTCCACACTCTATTTCAGAACTTACACCCAAAAATAAAATTCACCCAAGAATATAATTTTAACGAATTACCATTTTTAGATATACTCATACGAAATAGAATCAACCACATAATCACAGATATCTACCACAAACCTACAGACACCCAACAATATCTTTATTTCAATAGCCATTACCCAAAAAGCTGTCTGAAATCCATCCCCTATTCACTAGCACGTAGGGTTTGCACTATAATAACCGACAAACACCCCAGAAAAAACCCGCTTAGAAGAACTATATAGAACTCTAAAAAAAACGAGGCTACCCCACAACACTAATAAATAAACGTTTTGAACTAATAGAAAAAACATCTAGACCAATGACGTAATCCAAAAAAACGTAACGTCGGACAAACCCTAGCATATATCTCAACATACAATAAAACAATCCAGAACTATTTAAGGAAATTACAAGAAATTTAGACCTACATAACAAAATGACAAAATGAATGGCCAGATACACTGGCCGGACTGCACACATACATACACGTATCCATGAAGAACAAAAATACATATGCATACACTGGCAAAAACAGATAGACTACTCACTGTCACACACACGTGAATCCTGCGCAACACAGGGAGAATGTGTATGTGTGTGCGTATGTGTGTGGTTCTGTATATATATATATATATATATATATATATATATATATATATATATATATATATAAACATATATTTTGTGGTACAAAACTTTATGACTGCCATAAAAAGACAAATTTTTTTTTTATTACCACTCAGGATAGATAAAAAGTAAAACTGAAAAACGGGCTAGCTAATGGAACCCAAGGGTCTAATTAAATTAGAAATGAGCGATGTTCAAAAACCGGTGAGCTAGCCTGACAGTATTAGAAGATGCGGGGGTAGGGAGCATCTATCATCAGCACATCTGTCATCGCCACCACTAAAACCAAACCTAATGATTTTATTACCAATTCTTAATTCTCTCAGACAGATCTTCACTACAAACGTAACAACATTGAACTTACAATAGACTTCACTTTTGAAACTGAAACCAACTACACTTTTCCCTTCCTAGATATCATATTACATAGAAATAATAACTAACTCAATTTTGGCGTTTACAGAAAACAAAAATGATCTGACCAGTTTCTACTCAAACCACTCTTCTAAAATTAAATCTGGAATTATTATAGGTTTCTATATGAGAGAATTTGCAGTCCCCAATATTTACCTAAAGAAGAAACATACACAGAAAACACATTCAAGAACCTACAATACCCATTTCGTTTTATCCACAACGCAAGAAGAAAGGCATACAAAATATACAACCGAAACAAAAATAATAACATAATCCGCAATAATAAATTATATAAAAACAGATGCATAATACTACTGACGAACGCTGTCATGTTCACTATCCAGAACAATATATCCCATCTAAATAATCTTAAAATAGTCACAAACACTTCCGAAACAATTATGGATATACTCAGATGCTCAAACACTAATAGCAATAATATTTCTGAAGCAGGCATTTATAAAATAAATTGACAAAACTGTTCCTCCCAATATATTGGAGAAACAAGCAGAAATTAAAAAAGAGCATCTATGAGCACAAGAGACCTCACAAAAACAACTTAACTAATGCACTAGAAAATAATAATACATAGAAATAAATTCAACCACAATTTTGATTTTAAAAATGCTACTCATAAAAAATAACTCACTCAGAAGAAAAATCATCGAGAGTGCCGACATTGAATATTATCCAAATATTAATCTACGCCCAGGTTTTTTCCCTATATCACCTTTCCTAACAGAATTACTAGTCTCCCAAGAAAACGTACACAACTGTATCAAGAAATCAATAGAAAATGGTTGAATCCGGCAACACAACAATAAAAACAATATTTCCACACGTGACAGTACTTGACGTAATTTTCAGTTGATAATATGAATACAATATAGAGTTTTCTAAATTCTTCCAATTGCTAAGGACATTTTGCTTTGTTGTTAATAGTTACTTTGTTTTAATAAATTCATTTCATTTTTGCCTTGAAAAAGTCCACTTTGTACGAAACGCGTCGGCTAATATTGCAGTTTTCCTGTCTTTTACCTTTATATATATATATATATATATATATATATATATATATATATATATATGATCAAAATGTTAGGGCTTGCAAATATTAAATCTTTGTTAGCCGATTCTAGTACTAATATGTTTTCAATTTCACTTTCCTTTCTTTTTCAGGTTGTTTGAAGAATTCCAGACATTGTCTATCGTAATGGAACTGAAACGTCATTTCAAGACGAAGCCTGGTGAAAGACAACTCAATACGATGCCATGGATAAAATGACACTGTCTTAAGACAAGCCAATAATCACAAGAAGCAATTCTTCGGTTACAAGAATAAAAGCAAATTGCCATTAAATGTTAGATTATACAAAAATTATACTTTATTTTTCGTTGAATATTCCATAGCATTTACTTCAATATAAGCCCGAGATATTTTTTATCTCATATTCGGTTTTTACAACTGTTTTTTTGTTTTGTTTTGTTTTTTAGTAGAAAAATAAGGATTTAAAATTTTGTTATTTAAAAAGTAAAATATCGGTCTTTTTCTTGATTTATTCAAACTTGACAGTTCGTAATTATCGATTTGGGTTTCCTTTTAGTAGTTATTCAGAATATTGCTTATCGTAAGCAGTTATTCTGCTGAGCTGTTTCAATGGATTGTGATATCTACAATTACCCTGTTTGGATTCGGGCTCTTTGTAATAATTTACAGCATGATCAAATCTTTAATAAGGAACCAGCTTGAAATAATGGCAAAGAACCGAAGAAATTCATAATGAGGCTGCATTGCTTTTGGATACAGTGTTTTAAACAAATGAATAAATGAGATATATATATATTTTCTTTCATTCCCGAAATAAATTCGAAAACAAAACTGAGAAACGAAAAGTGACAAAATCAGGGGAATAAACATGACAACATAATTGTTAAATTTTCACCACAATTTATTTTTTTAATATCGCAAATTCGTCTTTTCAATAACACACGCCATAACACGTATTCATTGTTGCTTTTTTTTATTCATCTAAATTTCCTCTTTATGTAGGTTCAGAGATACTCAATATACTATATATATGTCTATTCGTGCAAATATGTATATATACTAAAAAAAGAAAGAAAGAAAGAAAGAAATATAACTGAATTAATTCTAAAACGCGAAATAAGACTAATAATAATAATAATAACAATGGAAGAAATTCCTGACGAGAAATCACTGTACAGTTCTGTAAATATACCAGGGACTATCCCAGAACTGGATGACAAAGAAATTCCTGAAGAACGACCCAAGCCGAGCTTAAAGAAAATTCCAAGTAATTTGCTCGCACAAGCTATGGGATGGAACCAGGAGATGGCAATGTCCCCAGGAGACAAAGATCCTTCCTCGGGGGCGGCAGGCAGCAGTAGTGAACCTTCCAGTCCTTCGATCAGCTGGCGAACAACGTCAATCAATGAGTCGTTGATCTCGCCTAGCAGCTTCCTCCGTTCGAAACTGGTCGAGAACATCACCCTGAAGAGGATGGGTAGCGAAAGCCCCGATCAGGACGGCTCCACGGGTGCCGCCAGTTTTTCTCTGTTCGGTCGGAGCACGGAGAGCATGTTCGGATCGGTCAGTCGCCTTTCTTTGAAAAAAATTCCAGAAACCGACGCAAACGGAACCTCGAAAAGAAGGCCAGTAAGGAGCAGCACTTTTATGGACACTACCGAATTCTCTAAAAACTCTTCTAAGAGCGGGCCAGATGCACTAAAATTACCCGATAGGGCCAAGAAGAGAAAAAACACCGTAACAGGAGCGCCCGAATGCTCTTCACGAAAGATGAGCGCGCTCAGCGTCGGCAAGTTTTTGCCAAGTCCCGCACTTAGAAGGGACAGCGTCTCTCGGTTTGTCAGCACTCTGTCAATTGTGAGTAGTGTATCGATCGACAAGTCCTACTTAGCTGAGCGGGTTTCGCTCCGTAGGAAAAGTAGCGTTCAAAGTCAGCGGAAACAATCAGGTATCTCCGTTGATGTAAGGCCTGATATTCGTCAAGAATTGCAACTTCCGATCGAAATGAAAAAGCCTCAATATTCAGCTCGGAAGAAAGGTGCCGTACTGTTTTGTTGTATATTGATGCAAATGTGCGTCTCAGAGATCTTCTCATTGGGCCCAGTCTATTCGGAACTTTTGAACGTCTTCAAAACAAGCAAGTCAGAGACCAGCCTTGTACAGTCACTGCCTCAAGGAATTACTTATGGTTGCGGTAAGTAGCGTTTCAGTAACAATTTTCGAATGATGGAGCAATTAACACGTTAATTGCTAGCTTAATTAAATAAGCAATATCTCTTTTATAACAAAATCAAAGCTATTGCAATGTACGGTATTTAAAAAAAAATAGCGATAAAAAATAATTACAAAAACGATACATTTTTTTAATCATTTCACGCCAAGCAAGGCGATAATGCCAGGGGGTGGTTACAGGGAGTGAAAGTGAATAAGAAAACTTTAGTGGGGAGGACTAAGGAAAAAACAAAGATAGAACAAAGTTCAAGACAGAAGATAGCGATTGATGTTGCATTTAAACTTTTGAAGATTGTTATTGACAGAGAAGCAAGAAATCGGAAGGGGGTTCCACAGGCGAGAAGTGCAAGAAAAGAAACTATTATAATAGAACTGACGGTTTCGTCTAGTTTTTTTCAACAGTAAAACAGTCAAGACCTAATTACCAATCTAGTAGTAGACTTAAATTCATGCAGTCGAGGCAATGATTTGATTTGATTATTTTTTACGGTTTATCAAACCATTGCAGCTTATTTAAAGTCAGAAAATATTTTCTTTCGGGGATAATAATGTTTTACTGATACACATCTTACTAATTAACCCATAGCTCAGGAGGGCAGAAGGTTTGATTCCCTAGAAAGTAAATATAACAAACCCGACTGTAATTTGAATTCGGTTCTCTGATTTACAATTTCGTGACGTTATCCATTACACCACCCGCACATCCAAGCTTACAGCACCTAGCATTCGCAAACCGTCCCAGGTGTTGTATATATGGAAAAAAAGTTGAATGAAGTCGGCTAGGTTATGCATCTTGATATATCGATTTATTGATTGATTGTTTTCTACGGCTTATCAACCCTTTACAGGTTATTTAAAGCCAGAAAAATACTTTTAGATTGTAAGAACGGGAGGAGATATAATACTGATTTAGTGATACACGTATTACTAATTAAGCTATAGTTGGGGGAGAAGAGGCGGATTCATACCTTTCCCAAGGGTATTTGCGTGTGAGTGAATATAAGGAACCATAGATGTAAATTTAAAGCTGGGCTTTCTTGTATTTTGAGCATTTCTCGATATAGAATTGTATTTCAGCCCCACACTACATATATAAGATCCTATAGATAAAATCCTTATTAGTCTGGAGACGTCCTTTCGGAGGACGAAACCCGTTTATGTTGTGCCATATAAAAAAAAAATGATACTCCTTTTTGCAGTTTAAACAAAAATAACATTTTGAGTGGTGATGACGTCTAACGTTCTCAGAGAAAAGTGCTACTTATGCCAGGTCGATCGTCCTATCAAGTTATTCTTGTAGATTAATTTTCAGTCCAGAGATCTAGCTGTTTAGCAGGCCACAAAACTCATACAAACAATCGCCAGCTATTATAGTAATAGATATATATATTTATTTTTTCCTTTCGCATAGTTTTCTTTTTTTTTTCTTTCTTTTTTTTTTTTTTTGCCCCTAACCATTTTTCTTTCACACCCTATTTTTCTCCCTTCTTTTCTTATTCGTTTTTCTCGATTCCTTCAGTTAATATTATTATCTATTTTTCTTGGTCAGAAAGCGTAACTGATTCCACACTCACAAGGATATTACATTTTAATGCTAGATAGTAAAACTGAAAACAAAACGACCGAACTTCCAAACAGAATAATAGAATAATACTATACATGATATCAGTCAGCACGGATTTTAATAATTATTTTTCGTTTGAGGTTTATATTTGCTTTTAACAAATTTAAAAGATTTAAGAAAAACACACACACACGATAACAAACAATACATATTTGCTTTCTAAAATTATACGATTTCATTGTCATTATCAGTATATCTGCATTTATTTTTCTAATTTCCAGATGAATTTGAACATAAACTATCCAACGTATTCTGAACGAATCAGGCTTTCCCAAAGAGTTTTTTGGTCGATAGAATTATTTTATGTATATGAAATGACGTGTGAAGACGCGGCACTCGAAACCTATCAAGAAAAAACAATATATATATATGTATATGTGTGTGTGTGTGTGTGTGTGTGTGTATATATATATATATATGTATATATATATATATGTGTGTGTGTGTGTGTGTGTGTGTGTGTGACTTAAAGTGGTCGACACCAGGGAAGGAGTATACATATGTACATGGCCTTATGACTGCGATTCAGCAGACTGTTGAAATGCAGTCATAAGGCCATGTGCATATGTATACTCCTATATCATAAATATAGTATAATTAAACCTATATCCTATCATGTATATATATAAATATATGTGTGTGTGTGTGTGTGTGTGTGTGTGTGTGTGTGTGTGTGTGTGTGTGTGTGTACAAATCCGTGGGTAAATAATCCAAGTAGATCCTATTAATATAAAATATTAAAACTTATCCACAAAAGAGAGCTCAATATATGTATTATAGAGCATATTTTTTTCTTGAACAAATGTATTTGCATTGACAAATTCTATAATGGTTTCATAAGTTGGTCTAGCTAGAAACCATGGCAGCATAAAACTCAGTGTTATTTTATATCTTAAATTGCACTACATTTTCGCTTTTTGAAAATTGTATTGAGCACTCTCTTTATTTAGCTGTTGCTTTGGCAAATATTATATATATATATATATATATATATATATATATATATATATATATATGTACATTTACAAAAATGTTCTTATATGTAATTTTTAAGAACGTTTCGAAATACAGCTATTCCAAAGGAAAGTATTCTTTTTCTAAATTAATCTATTGCATTAGTAAAACTAATTTTGTGATTAAGTGATATTATCTCGTGGGGATGGAGGGATGAGGAAACATTGATTTATTGCTAATAATCTTACGCAATTTCCTTTTTAATTAGTATCCAATTAGATGATAAATGTTAATCAATTATTAGACTATAAAATTAAAAAGAAAATTTCAATTACACTTTTTCTTACTAATTCCTTTTATTCCGTTCAATAGTGTACTTGAATTACATTTTGGGGGAAGGAAACCAGATAAATAACGTCTTTTCTGTCGTATCTCCTACCAGAAAATAAATTCTGTCGTATTTCTTCCCGCTAGATAAATACAGCTCATTTCAGCCTTATGTTCTACCATCAATTAAATGCTGCTCTTTTCTGACGTATTTCTTACAACCAGATAAAAGCTGCTCTTTTCTACCGTATCTCCTACCACATGAAAAATACCGCTCTTTTCTGTTGTATTTCCAGCCACCAGATCAATGCTGCTCTTTTCTGCCGTATGTCCACCCACCAGATAAATGCTACGCTTTTTTGTCTACAACCAGATAAAAGCTGCTCTTTTTCTGCCGGATGTCTACCAGCCAGAAAAATGCAGCTTGGTGTGCTGCTTTTTTTACCGTATCTCCTACCACCTAATAAATATCGCTCTTTTCTGTCGTATTGCCACCCACCCGATAAATGCTGCTCTTTTCTGGCGTATGTCAACCCAGCAGATAAATGTTGCTCTTTTCTGCCTTATTTCATACCTCCAGAAAAAAGCTACTCTTTTATGTCTTATTTCATATCACACATAAATGTTGCACTTTTCTACCGTATCTCCTACTACTAGATAAATGCTGTCTTTTCTGTCGTATCTTCTACCACCAGATAAATTCTGCACTTTTCTCCCGGATGTCCACCAATCAGATAAATGCTGCTCTTTTCTTTCGTATCGCCTACCACCAGTTAAATGCTGCTCTTTTCTATCGTATCTCCAACCACTAGAGAATTGCTGTCCTTTTCTGTCGTATTTCCTACCACCTGATAAATACCGCTCTTTTCTGTCGTATTGCTACCCACCAGATTAATGCTGGCCTTTTCTGGTGTATGTCCACCGAGCAGATAAATGCTGCTCTTTTCTGTCATATTCCCTACCATCAGATAAATGCTGCTCTTTTCTGCCTTTTCTCCTACCAACAGAAAAAAAAGGATACTCTTTTATGTCTTATTTCATATCACAGATAAATATTAATCTTTTCTGTCGTATCTCCTACCACCAGATAAATATGGACTCGCAACTTCAATGTTGACCGTTTAATATCCAGTTTTTGCGTATCTTTCAGAGAAAACCAGTATTTAATTTTCTACAAAGTAATTCAAGTAAACTTCTTATTGTTTTGTGTACTGTGTCTCTTCAGAACGTAGACGAGCATGTCTCTCCACAACTTCCTATCCTTTATATTTCACAGTAACCTTTGTTTTTTCCCCCATCTCTCCTAGTCCCTGTTGTGTCATCTATTTACGCAAGCTCCTTAGTTATTTTACTCGCTACATTTTTTGTCCCTCTTGTAGTCCTGGGTATGACGATAAACTGCATCCGATAGCAAGGCCTCTGCTCTGGATATTAGAGGTTTTGAGGATCGTAGAACCATCAATCGTAGATCGTAGAACAATTGCTGTTGTTCCCAGGTCCAGGGTTGTAGCACCCGTTAGGGTCCCAGCAATGGGCAGATAGTGAACCTCCAAACAAAAACAAAACTCCATGAAAGTATAAAAATACATTTACAAACAATATATTTTTATATAAAAAAACATACCAAAGATACATATTTATAGCAAAATAACTAACAATATATTTTATCTTATTTAGTTGAAGCCATAAAGTTGTGTTAAAATATTTAGATTTCGGCATAAAATAATACATAGAGATTAATATGTCTCTAAACAAAATCAACCAACTGTCTTGCCTGTGAGTGTCAAATTCTCGAACCCTTCTTTCCTCATTATGTGTCCGAGAAATTTCAGCTGTCTCTTTTTTATTCTAAGTACAAGCAAAATTTCGTTTCTATTTTCCGTAAAACTTGCCTGTTACTCACATGTTCAGTCGTATTCTTAGCTTCCTTTTGTACAACCAACATTCCTGTCGCCTTAATTCTGTTCTTCATCTGTGAAGAGATTGTCCAGTATTCACTGCCATTTAGAAGGACCAGTATTGCGTAGCAGTTCAGTACTCTTTTCTTTGTTTCAAACGAAATTTTTCCCGTTTCTTTGCTTAACATTTGGAAGGCATCTTTCGCTATTCCAATACGCCTCTGGATTTGGGGGGGGGGGGTAACCTTTTACGTCCTCTGTTAAACCACTCCCCAGATATTTAAATTTTTTGTTAATTGTCCGATTTTGGTATCTCCATTTCGTAGTTCGTATTTTGAGCTGTTCTTCTTGCTAACAACCATACATTATGTCTTGAAACGTATGAAGTGAATTTGCAAGAGAAACTATAATTGAAATCTACTCTCGCATCCAAGATTTGTCTTGACTCCCCTTATTTATATGCAATGAAAGAGATACTACCTTAGAAGATATCCCCCTGAAGCAGCTTAACTTTATTTTGTTTTTACATCAAATAACTCATTATTTTCTATTTCACAGGAGTGTTTGTGGATCCATTAATTAGTCGATTTGGACTTCGTGTTGTCGTCCTTATTGGAGCCTTACTTTCGAGTTTTGGCTTTGCAAGTTCGGCCTTTGTCAATAGCGTACCTGCTATCACCGTCCTCATTGGCCTTGTCTCAGGTAAGAGTACCTCCACTTTGCATGACTCTGAATCCAATAATTACTACAGTTACTTTTAATAATTAAAACAAAGCAACCAATTTTTTTAAAAAAAAATCTCTGAACCTTTAGCAAAGTCTTTTTAATAGTTATCCTCTTGAGAATTATCCTTTACTATTCATTTTTTTTCTTTATTTGTTTACGATAAGATTTATTTTTTTTGTCTCAAGTGGTCCACTATCTCGACTATGAATTCGTCAGTATTCAAACAGCATTAACCAACGAGTCCAATCTTTTCAACGTCATTTCATTTGGTCAAGTTTAGAATCGTATCGAACATTACGTCTAAAATTCGTCCGAATAAAAGTCAGGTCTCTTCACGATTTCATCGATCAAAACCATCAAATTTCCTACATGCATGTTTTGGGTTCCGCAAAAATTTTGCCAGTTGTTTTTCATTCATTCTACGATTTTAAAATATTGATAATTTTTCCGATTAAATTAACAATAGTTTGGTTTTTTATAAGGACATTAAAATATAGGTTCATAGCCGAGGGAAATCTTTAGACAAGGACTATTAAAAATTGCTTCTCTGTCTTCTATCATCTTTCACGCTCTCCTCTCCTCTTTTCTCTTCATCTCACACTCACTTTCTTTATCTTCCTCTCTCTTTTTATAACTCCCTCTCTATATCTGCTTCTCTTTATCTCTCTCCCAACACTCTCTTTATCTCCCTCTACTTCTCTCTCTTTATTCTCCCTCCTTCTCTCTCTATCCCTCGCCTCCTTTCTCTTTATATCAACCTCTTTCTCTATCGCCACCTCTCTATCTCCCTCTCTCTCCCAACTCTCTTTTATCTTTATTTTCTCCCCCCTCTTTATTATCCTCTCTTTATCCCCCCTCTCTCTCTCCCTCTCTTTTTATAATTGAAATTAATAATACATCTTTTGCCAATCTGGATTCTTTGTTTATTTCGTTTCTTTTTCATTTTAAATTATTTGCTGAAAATTTGACATGGCTTTTTCTGATTCTTTTTATACCGAAGGGTGAAAATTTTTACGTTTCATGAAAATGAAGAAAATAAATAAGGCGAAAGAGATCGCTTTCATGTAATTCTTAAGAGTTTCCAATTTCTTTAGAGGTGTAAGCAGATTTAAATTATATCGACCACTAAAAGGCATTGCATGTCATCTGCAGATATTTTCGCATAGTGTCTATCAAGATTTTTCTTTTCACCACAATGCGAAAAAATTCGGAAAAATTAATTGTTTTATTATTTAATATACAAAATACTCCCACTATTTAAAAAAAGAACCTACAACAATTAAAATCACAAATACTTATTTTATAAAAATGCAATATTTTTGTTGTTGTTGCATATCTTTCCGTTAAGTTTATATATACAAGAATCCAGTTTCCAGTTCGCCCTTCAGAAAGTTGGAATTTGGCTCCAAAAAGAAATATTTACATATGGCCAGTTGTATGTTGCATGCTCAAGAGTAAGAAATGCTAAGAATAAATTTTGTTAAAAAGGAAAAAAATATTCTTGAAAAATATTGTTTACCATCAAGTAAAATATGACGTTAAATTAAAGAAATTATTAAACCACGAAGTAGATTTTTTGTCAAAGTATTTTTTTAAACAAGTCAGCTTATTCAAATTTCATTGATTGATTTGCGAAATTGGACGAAACGTCAGCGATAACTTCAACAATACTAAATACGATGCGTGGAGATTTCAACAACGTGTTTCAAAAACTTCTAGTCTGTATAAATAGTTAAAAATATAAATATCTAAAAAGAACCGTATCAATTTATAGCAATGGTTCTTAGAGTCCAAATTACGTTCATTCCCGATTTTAAATTGAAATCTTGTAATTCCCAACCGCCATTATACTTTTCCAGTGATAATTACTGAAATAATAGATTGGTTTATGAACAAGTCAAATGAAAAAATATATCCTCCTTTCAATGGATCATAAAACTTCCATTTAATGTCCAATTCTCCGCTGACCAAAATTCCTCTCCTTAGATGTGACGGTGTGAGGGTGGTGTAATGGATAAGCGACTCGGAATGAAAAATCGCAGAGCCTCGTTTCAATTCCAGTCGAGTTCGTGGCATTTACTTACGCGCAAATAACCTTGGGAAAGATATGAATCCATCTCCTCATGCTAAATTATAGGACTTATATCCGGAAAAAAAAATCTATTGTTATTCTCAAAATAGTTTAATGCAATATTCACTCTCAAAAATATAAAACAATTATTCTTACAATCCAAAATATGTTTCGGCTTTAAATAACCTACAAAGGGTTGATAATACGTAAAAAAAATCGAATCAATTAATCAATCAGCAAAAATTCTTTAAATGTGAAATTCCTCCACTTGGATACCAGTACCTATACGTAGCTTGTATGATAATCACTATGTTTTATTTTTGTAATCGTTTGCTTGGGATCGGAAAGAGTTCTGGTCCGCCCTTAGCGGGAGAAGGACGTACCTGTCGAGCAGTTATATATAACAAGTGGTAGCAAACGTTAGCCATAATCTTTGAAAGATTGACGTCGTTACATTATTCATCACTATTAACTAGTAACATACCCAGATAACTGGCGGGACCACTTACGTAATTCATACGTTAAATGAAAAGCAGCAATAGTAATATTACCAGTAGAAGTTTGCAGCGAACACGCAAATACGGTAGAGCTTATTTTGTGTCTGTCTTTTCTGGGTATTCCAGTCTCTTTCTGGTTCTTTGAGCAGGACAGATAACCAACAAGCCTAGAGACAAAGATGATAACAATATTAATATATAATGTAAATGATCTAATCAATCAATAAAATATCTGGATAATCAATATGTATGATTTATTGACTGACTGATTTGACCAATCATTAACCACAAACAATGAATTCATCATTCAGTGACTGGATGATGTTTGACATCATGTGTTTATTATAAGTTAAAAGTTGCAAACATAGTAAAGCCTCCACACTTTCCATTAAAATTTTGATTGTCCCTCCATTTGTTAGTTCGCAAGACTGTTACACTCTGCCAATACCTCATGAATAATAGAATACTCCATTTTAATCGCGTGGAAAGAGCAGAAAAGACACTAGGTTTCGGAGAAAGAAAGAAAGAAAGAAAGAAAGAAAGAAAGAAAGAAAGTAAGTTTAACGTCTCCTGTTGATACTTCATAAATGATGGACTATTCAATTTTGATTGCATGGAAGGAGGTGAATGAACAGTAATTGGTTTCAGTACGAAATTGAAAGAAAGAAAGAAAGAAAGAAAGAAAGAAAGAAAGAAAGAAAGAAAGAAAGAAGTGTTTAACGGCTGTTTGAATGAAATTGAAAAACTGTCAGTTTCAAATCTTTTCATTTGTACCCACTTCTTAAAATAACGACCAGCATTCATATTTATGATTGTTATTGCAATATTTTCTTAAGGTTATTAAGCTCAAATCTTTAACGCTGCGATAGGAGGAAATTCTAAGGATATTTTATTGTCATAGAACTCACCGTGAGCTTATTCAATCATTAACTGAAAATTAAGATGGGATTAAAAAAATTATGAAATTTCCACAGGTTAAAACTGGTTTAAATAATAAATACTATGTTGCTTCGTACATGTGGAATGACAGAACAAATGAGACTTTTAACAATTCCATACGAGCATCTGGTTGGTTACTCTATATTACAACTTATAGAATCAATCTACATATAATGTTTAGGCCACTACGATATTTCTGATATATCCAAAGAAAATTTAAATGATAGTTTTTCTTGTTTGGTTAGTGGCTACTTTAAAAATGTACTTGGTTGTATCAACTCAAAATTAAAAACATTTTTGCGGGAAATGTGTAGCATCAGAGCGTCATATAGAATTTGTCATTCAAAAATGTCTCAGAAGCATATTTGTAGTACTATTGTTCCTGTAGACACAAAATATCAACTGAAGAGAGTAAATTGACTTCATATTATTAATGAAAATTTTGGCTGGTTGTGTTTGTTTTAGACAAATAACTTCAGTATTACCTGTTTTAATTTTTTGTATGTTACCCCAGAGAACTTTGAGATCTCAGAATGCAATGTTGTCATATCACTGCGAAGGTTACTTGCTCTGCTGACTTTCATCTAACTAGGTCCATGAATACAATTGTGACGAATAGTAGTTAAACTGGTTGACGTCTTCCATTTTAACTGATTCGTCCAGCTTAGTAAACTATATTACAAAATTTTCTCAGGTTCCAATGTCTGTTGTTTGATTGGTTGAAAATAATATTGAGAACGAATTATTTTTTTAATACCCTTTTCCCAAACATTCTTATTTTCATTAACGTGCTTCATTATATTCACTTACGCGAAAATATACTTCTCCTACCAGATTTATATCTGGAAAAACCATTGTTATTTGCGATAAAAAAAAAATTGTTAATGCAATATTCGCGAGTGAAAAAAGAATTATTCTCACAATCTAAATATAAACCATATTTCGGCTTTAAATAAAGCTGTAAAAAAACAAACAACCAATTAATTTTATTGCCTTGAACCAGACGTTCTGTCGCCACAATCAGGCTCAGAAGCAAGACTTATCAAAAAAGTTCTATTCGAACATTTCACTGTTGGAAATAGCTTCACTCTGGATAGTAGGGAGGTGCAGAAAGTGTTTGTTTCTTTGTGTAATTTTTATAGTACAAAGACATCAATATTGTTGTGTTCATGTAAACGTTTAGTTTTGCATTGCTAGCACAAAATTTCCTATTGATTATTCTATAGTTTTCCTTTGAATTCTTGTTGATATGATTAATTTGTTACGATGCCAAAAGGTTTGCTTTGGTCTCTCTTTAATCAAACCTCGTCATTGATGTAAGAAGTTTTGCCAACTTCAGGTATGGCTTCCACTGCTTTGTTATTTCTGGTCTTTGATTCATATTTGTAAATGGCTTAAAGCCTAAACATGTTCGTAATAAATGTATTTTCTGCTTAATTTCATAGTTAGGAGTCGTGGCCAGAGTTTGCTGTAGCATTACTGCAAGAAAAATTAAGCAATATTTGATAAATAAATTTGTAAACTTTAGAAACTATGTCTGAATGTAATAAAAACTAACGGTAACTTTGAAGTAAAAAAAAAGTTCTCCAGCATTTGTCTTTTACTTATACAAATTTATAGTTTGTCTAAATAGGATATTAATAAAAGAATAAAAGAAAATGTCTGAAAATATGTTTCGTGGTAGTTTTATGAACTAAGATTTTTAAAACATAGAAAATAAGTTTTAAGCAGCCATGTTGAAATAAGTCTTGATTCATTAAAACATGAGCGCACAGATATTTGCGTAGAATCCTTCTACCAGCTATTTAATAAACGTAGCGTAGATGTGGCACAAGGCTCACCGCGTGGAGCACAAAGTGAGGATCGAAATCACGAATCAGTCGTAATTAGACAAGCTTCGTGACCCTTACATCGCGTCGAAGTGCCTAAATGATTTACCAAGCGTCACTTAGATGTGGCACAAGGAAAGAATCGAGCACTCAGTGAGGATCGAACTTGCTACTCAATCGTAAGTGATCTAGCGAGACAGGCTTGCTAACCCATACACCACGTCGGAACGCTCTCGTACTTCTACTACTGAAGAAGAGATGGTGATTTTCTAAGCAAAGAAAAAGGCGAAAAAGATGTTTAAATATAAAAATATAAGATTCTTTTCATTTTTTTTTTTTTCAACTAAATTGTGTGTGATTGTTAAAGTTCTTACAGTTGCTTGTTAAGATGAAAAGAAATGTGATTTCTTCGTGTGTGTGTGAGAGAAAGAAGAGTGAAGGGAGAAAGTGAGGAGGAAAGTGTAAGCGTCACGTAGCTTGGTGAGAAAGTCAGATGAATAAATAAGGGAATTTCTTTTAAGCCGAGCGTCGTGAAAATGTTGCCGTCTGTCTCTCCTTACTACTTTGTCTATCTACAAACTTTGCTTAAATAAACTTCAAAGGAATCACGACGCATAATTTTTTTTTATTGAGATGCGCAATCCTCTGACATAGAAACCATTTTTTTTGTTATTTGCAACAAGCAGATATAATTACAGCAGACAGTACTAAAAATATAGCTTGAACGGCAGTAACTTACAAACCCACTTGATATAAAAAGCCTCAATTGAACCCAAAGCTATTTGGTCCTTTAAGATAACTAATAAATACTATTAAATTATAATCCTTATTTATTTTGTAACTATTCACAATTGCAAAATATAATGCACTGAATGAACTATCTTTTTAATTTTGTTTTGTTTTTACTCTGACGTCATTTTTCTGATGAAGCAATTCTCAAATAAGCAAACGAAAAAATCCTTGCTTTACTATAAATCCATTTTCTCCCCCCTCTCTATCACTCTTTTTCCCTCCTTTTCTCCCTTTCCTTATCTCTCTCTCTCTCTCTCTCTCTCTCTCTCTCTCTCTCTCTCAATTGCATCAAGATACACAAAATATGTTGTTCCTTTTATTTAAAAAAAAAAAAGAGATTTGTTAAATGCTTTTTTAAAATAGGATTGTTCGCTCGGTCAGTTCTTTTCTTTTTTCAGGACATAACATTTCTGGATGCAAAATGCAAAAATATTACTTTCTCTTTACCCACCTCTGAGACATTTGAACCCTAATCCTTTTGATCCACTTGCTATGGCTGTGATTTTTTTTTTTAAATTTTTTTTTTAAGGGAATAAGTTTGACCATTTTATCTTTCTTGATTTTTTGTTTATCTCTCTGATCATTGCCAGAACCTAGTGCTTTGTTGACCTATTGTCCCAAATTCCTCTGCTAGCCTCCAGTTCTTCCTCAAAGAAATATATTCGGAAGCGTTTGTCCAATCTGTAGAGAGAGAGAGAGAGAGAAGTGTGACCCGAGATGGAATAAATTTGAGACCACGGTAATGATTTTCAAGAACATCCACAGTATTGTGTTTACAACTGTTTCAAGGACGCCCAAGAATGTATTTCATTCAAGACAATTATTATCAAGAGTTCTGGGGAAATGCACAGGTAAGAACGTTGCCGATATATCCAGTAAAAAAGAAAAGGTAAGTGTGTTGTGCCTTTACAGTCCGTCAGCAGAAATCTCAAAGATATTAAATCTTCCCTTTTTTGCTCGACATTTTTCTTTTCAAATAAATTGTATGAAAATGTGTGCATGTTTTGTTGTCTTTCTTAAACATGGTTTTATCATTAAGAGGAACTATATTTGTTGCCGTTGTCTGTTTCTTGGCCGTTGTAATCCTTAACACCGCCATTATGATAATCATTATCGTTGTCATTATTATTATTTTGTCCTGTTTACAAATCCTGTTGTTGTTAAATGTTGATGTCGTTAGAGAATTAGCTTTCCTTTTGATTCAATACTTTTATCTAATTAAGCACACAACATGAAACTTTTTAAAAGGTTAACTGCATGCTTGCTATGATACAACAACACATTCATTGACAGATCAGTATTAATTTTTACTTTTTATTCGATCACACATATACATACATACATACATACATACATACATACATACATACATACATACAGAGACGCATACACGAGAGATGCTTCGAAAGTAATGCCTCTTAAAGTATTTTGCCGGAAGCTACAAAAAGATAAAGGGAGCACAATAACACTGTTGGATAAGGCAAGATTTCATACATATATATATATATATATATATATATATATATATATATATATATATATGGTGCAATGGATAAATTGTTGCAACTTTAGATTTATTAATTTCGCGCATGCGCGTTATTTGTTTTTTTATTTTGTTGACTGCATAGTATAGTAAGGTCAGCTGGGCATCGTCTGTGAGAAAAAGAGCACCATGACGTAAATTACTCCGCCAGAAATTTGGAAACGGCATGCTGTACTGTTTGGCATTCGCACCGAAAGCTCTAGTACGAAAATTTCAGTTTGTCTGGGTGTCAATCTGAGGACAGTGCAGAGGATTCAGAAAGATTTAGATGATATATCCAGTCAACATCATGATGCTTAGATTGATCACTAGTGATGGAGATGTTATGCCTCCATTCATCTTCCCACAGGGCCTCTGACTCAACACGGAGGTCTATATTAAGTGCCTTGATGAGTTAGTGCTGTCCTGGGTCAAGAAGGTGGCTACTGTAAAACCTTATGTCTGTCAAGAGGACTCTGCACCATGTCACACAAACAGGAGAACCCAGTCATGGCTGTCAGACAATATCTGTGACCACCTCTCTCCTTGAATTTGACCACCTAACACCCTAGACTGCAACCACCTTGATTATTATGTGTGGGGCGCAGTTGGGCGAGAGACCAACAAATATCTCTGTAACACCAAAAATGACCTGGAGGCAAGGATTATGACACCATTCACCAACTTAAACAAGGCGAACGTTCAGAAGAGTTGCAAGAGATTCTGAAGTCTTCTGGGGGTTTTATTTAATACATTTATTCTTTAGTATTTCAAGATAGTTTTGTGTAATTTTAGTAAATATATCTGTTAAAAATGAGATGTCAGTGTTATTTTCATTATTGCGTAATTCATACGACAATTTATCCATATATATATATATATATATAATCACGTTAAACGTTATTTTTAGTAGATATTCATATTTGTGTAGTCACATATTTGTGTAGAGCGCATATTTTCATTTAATAAGATTTATCGAATATTCAGGCCATAAGATGAAAATGAATAAATATAATGTTTAATAAACGTAGCGTCTACTCAAATATTAGTATCCGTTATAAAATAACATTTTCAAAGTGATAAAGATCTATCGGATTAATAAATAAAAATACATTACTTCTATTATATATATATATATATATATATATATATATATATATATATATATAATGGCTGGCCTCTCATATTCAAGAATGCCTGTCTACTAGAGCAGCTAGACAATCCTTGTTGCAGACGCCTGGTCAGGCACATTGGTGTTTGTTCAACATCCACAGAGCCCAAATGTCGTTTGTATTGCAATTATGCTTAGCGGAACTTAGTTACAGTTTCTGGAAGAGAGCGCGTTATCTAATGTGATGAACAGTCTGAACAAGGTCAACACAATCAAACTCTCGGTCACGATGACTTGTGACTTTGTGCTACTATAACCATCGACGCCTCCCTGTGAGTTCTGTTTACCCAATTTAACTCACAAAGCTTGGGCCAATCTGTGGCATGGTTTTCAGGCACTTTCAAAAGATGCCTCACACTAAAAATGCCACCCCAGACCGATAACAAAGAATTATCTATCTTTCATATACTCATAATATACACCTTTTTCTTCCTTACAACAACCTCATTTAGTAACCCTCTACCTTGAGTGGGTTTCAAAGCTCTTACTGGATGAACAATACTAATAAATAAATAAATAAATATGCCTCAGTAACGGAAACGACCCACTTTTTCTTTTTGATACACACGATCTAACTGTGCTTACTCCTCCTGTTTAGTCGCTACAAGCATCGATGAATGCCATGGGTACATTTCTTTTTCTCCATTGGGGTATTTAAAGACACACCTCTGCTCTGTATGTGCATTCATGTCAAACAGCTTTTACTAGGCAAAAAATATAGGTAATTAGTGGTAAAGTTCAACCTTCCCTGTCATACCACCAACATCCACCTCTGACGTCACTGGACAACATAATAAAATAGGAGGCATTTCTTTCGGAGCGACCCTCATGTGAATGTATCTATCTATCTATATATATATATATATATATATATATATATATATATATATATATATAGTGGGTAGAAACAAATATTCGTACGCATACAAATTTTTAATTTATTGTATTTCCAACTAATGAATGAACTGTACACAGATGCATAATAACTAAATATACATAGAAAACAGAAACAATTTTGATTTAATAGAAATAAATCCCATTTACAAAAAAGAATACATACTCTTCTTTAATACTTTGTAGAATAGCCATTATTCACTTCTACAGTAACCAATCTCTTGTAGTTCTCAATTAATGATTTGCAAATTTTAGTTGGTATTTTGTTCCATTTTTCTTCGTATATGGTCTTCATATTGCGGATGTTTGTTGGGGCTCTCGACTGGATTTGAATTTTCAAATAAAGCCACGGATTCTCGATTGGGTTCAAATCTGGGGACTGACTTGGCCATTTCTGGATATTTGCATTATTTTTAGCAAGCCAATTCTTCGTAAATTTTGCAGTGTGATTAGGATCATTATCTTGTTGGAAGATCTAATCAGGAGGAAGTTCAAGATTTTCAACTGAAATCATTAAATTTGCTTCCAAAATATTTCGATATACTGCGGCATTATTTCTACCATATATTACTAATATATTACCAGCACCTTTTGCAGAAAAACATCCCAAAACCATGATATTGCCACCACCAAATTTCACTGTTGGAACTGTGTTTTTTTGTTTGAAGGCATCGCCATATTTTCTCCATACATGATTTCTAGAATTACGCCCAAACAATTCAATTTTGGTTTCTGTCCATAATACTCTTTCCCTATACGATTTTTCCATATTCTAATGTTCACGAACGAATTTCAAACTGGTATCTCTGTGTCTTTTCAATAGCAGTGTAGTTTTCCGTGGGGAGCGTGATTTTAGATTGTTCCTATGAATTTCATAGCTTATTGTCCGTTTAGTGACACAGATTCCTGATGAAAGCAAATCATCATGTAACTCTTGACACCTAACCATTGGATTTTGTTTAATTTGATGCATTAATTTCCTCGAAGATCTTGAAGAAATTTTCCGAGGAGCACTTGTTCTTCTTTGGTTTTCAACATTTTTGAGTCTTTATTCCATTTACTACCATTAGTTCATTCATCGAGGAATGAACTAATGGTAGTAAATGGAATATTCAAGTTGTCTGAGATTTTCCTGTAATTTTTACCTTCTTTCCAGAGTTTAAAAATCAGTTCTTTTTGCGAATTTGTCAATTCTTTACCTCTTGCAATGATAAAAACCTTCTTGCACAAATATCAATTACAGAATGTTCTGTTTATATTTTTTAGGTTAAAAATAACAACTGATAACATTATTGAAACAATCTAGAATATTTCACTTGAATAATCTAGAATATTAAAGCAAATTAAAAGTTTTAAAACCTGAAATTTACATTGTACGGATACTTTTTTCACCAATTAAAATAGATAAATGGGTTTTATTTCTATTAAATCATTTTTTCTGTTTTCTATGCATATTTAATAATTATGCATCTGTGTATAGTTAATTATATGAAAAGTGTGCTTATTCATTAGTTGGAAATACAATAGATTAAAAATGTGTATGTGTACGAATATTTGTTCCCCGCCCCCTCTGTACACACACACACACACACATATACACGTGGTTGATGAAAAATGTCATTCCGAAAAACATTTCTCATCCCTTGGGTATCTGTGCGTGCGTGTCCAAAATAGAATAAAAAATAACAATTAACCTTGTTGGCGACAATACCATGGGAAAACTATTTGAAAACGCTAAAACTGTCAACATCATGCACTACCGTAAAGAAATAGGTTTATACCAAAACATATTACACCTGCCATAGATCATCAAGAAACTATATATTTATAAAACACATTTACCCTGAAGGTATAAAATTATGAACAAAATATAGAAGGCATAGAATTGCATTCAAAATATTTAGATTTCGGCATTACCATAGTGGTTGATATGCCGCTAAACAACCAAACCAAAAAGTAACAATTATTATTATTATTATTGTGTGTGTGTGTGTGTGTGTGTGTGTGTGTGTGTGTGTGTGTGTGTGTGTGTGTGTGTGTGTATACCGGATGTAACAGCAAAATTTTCCAATTGTTAGATTAGGCTTTGAACCATTGTATCTGAGAAATGATTAAAGATATCTTACTGGAATTCTCCGAGGTTTTTATAAAGCTATTGGACTATACTTTGAACAATTCTCCAGAAGAATCATGATGAAATCAATCATAAAAGAAAATGACATGTTCATCATTCATTAATCATAGCTAAGCATTGAAAGTTCATGAAGGATTGAAATAAAGTTCAAATGGAAGCTTAAATACCGATATTTATCTCCTATTGATAAGAACAGTTCTGGCACAAGTTCAAACTGTAAGGCATCAAAAGTTGTTCTGCATTTGGCAATGACATCCTCAACACTCTTCTTGAATACACCACAAGCTTTTTTAATGAATTCTTCATCAATGTTCTCCACCCAGATCTTATTGATGGATTTTTTAGGGCCTGCAAGTTACTGTGGCATGTCACAAGCTTTTCTGGTCAGTTCATTCTAAATGCTGAAGTTTAGAGGGTTCAAATCTTGATATAAAGGAGGCCAAGTTTCCTTACCCCAAAAATCTGTTCACAAACTTATCTCTGAGAAATTTTTGAGCCACTACACTCGTGTGACAAAGAGCTCCATCTTAGTGGAATGTAAATTTGAAGGCCTTATTGATCTTGGGGTTTCGATAGCCTGAGGATATTTAGAAAGAATCCAGGCCTTTACCTTTTTTTCAAAATCTGAACATAGCGAACTCTTGTCAGCCTTCATCTTTCTCAAACATGATTAGTAGCATCTTCTTGATATCAGAGTCCACACAGGCAAAAACAATTTCGTTGGCAGGGTTTTTGCACTTGAAAATGACATTCTTGTATCTCTTGTGAGGATCTGTAGCAAGAATACGGCCATTACGTCTGCTTATGCACGCATCCTGCGTAAAATTCTTCTCATCTGTGTAGAAGATTATTCAAGATGATCTTCACCCTCTCAAACTTTCTAACTTTCCATCCTGGAGTAACAAGGTGCCTCACAGGTTCACATACGATTTAATTTTCAGTTTTTTTTTTTTTCACTGCTCTTTGGGCTGTCATAGCTGAAACTCCTCTCTTACATGCCAAACATCTTATGGATTGAGTTGGATCTTTTCTAATTGATCTCTAAGTTGAAATGATGATCCCTTTTCCTGTTGTTACCTCCTGATCCAATTTTCCTCTCTACTGTTCCCTCTTTTTTAAACTTATTGACCATTCTCTTAATTGTTCTTGAATGAACCTTGAAGATGGAAGCCAGTGTATGAATGTTGGTACCATTACTTATGACCCGAATGGTCTTTTCCTCTCACCATTGGTCAGTTGGGTTAGACATAGTGGGGCAGACACAAAATGATTTTAACCTGTTTTCTTTCTACCTGAATAACTCAATGGGTTTTTCAGTGATTCTCATGACAAATGGTGTCAAAATGGCTAAGTGTCGTATTTGAAAACCTGAGAAAAAAGAAACTCAATAAGTTTAGTTTTTTTTAAATATTAAACATTTTGTGGGATGGAAAATTATGCTCTAATTTGATTTGGACAATTTTGTTGTTACACCCCATATGTATATATATATATATATATATATATATATACATACATATATATATATATATATATATATATATATATATATATATATATATATATATATATGTGTGTGTGTGTGTGTGTGTGTGTGTGTGTTTGTGTGCGTGTGTGTGGGTGTGCATATTTATATATAGTAAAGGTAATCGATGTGTCAGGTGTGCCGTAGCAATATTAATTATCAAAAGTGAAAATATATATATATATATATATATATAAATATATATGTGTGTGTGTATATATATATATATATATATATATATATATACACACAGACATATATATATATATATATATATATATATATATATATATATATATATATATATATATATATATATATATATATGGTAGATCCTTCAAAATGTAGTCATGAAGTGGTTTCCTGTTGCCCTCTCCATTATATTGAATTCAGAATTTCCTTATACTACACTCATAGAATTTTATTTCACATCATTTGGTGTAGCGGTGGGTGGGATATTTTTTATTTTATTGCAAGTTTTCCTTCCCAACTATATATATATATATATATATATATATATATATATATATATATATATATATATATATATATATATATACCTATTACAATATATATATTGTCTGATGATCGCAAAAGCGTGAAACCCAGGGTCACAAACTCACATCAATCCAACCAAATATATATATATATATATATATATATATATATATATATATATACATATTACAATATATATATACATATTGCAATATATGTATATATATACATATTACAATGTATATGTATATATATATACATATGACAATATATATGTGTCTACCAGAGAATGTTCATGATGAACAACCACATCTAATCAAAGTGGCACTGATTACAAGGATTCTGTAAAAAAAATGGTGCTGATATAATTCTATTTTTAATTACAAATCGTCATCATGAATAGTTAGTTATGAGAATTAATTTAAAGACTATTTATGAATGACTGAAAGAAATGTTTTCAGAAACATTGCATTGGCGTTTACTTTTTTATTTCAAAATAAGGTTTGTTTTTTTTTTTACTTTAAAAATATTGTTGCTTAAAATAAATTACCGTTCATTTCAAATTGGTTTAGAAAATTATAAAACTTGTATTTTTCCAGTAAATTTAGTTTTTTTTGCTCTCCTAGCACCACTGAATAGAAAAATAGCAATTAAGTAAACTTTCAAGTCAAAAATTTTACATTATATAACAATTGACGAAGATAAGACTTTGAAATAGTTGCCAGGACACTCAATACTTTACATCCACAACTATTGATACTTATAGCTTAGCTTTTTCTTCTAAAATCCCTGTTTTTAATTTCATGATCATGATGATCATCATCATGACTGGGTATGTTCATAGGGTTGCTGCACAACTGAGCACCTGAATGGTACTTTCACATAACAAAGTTGAAAGCCGGAGAGATATTCATTCATGCATTGTGTACCTTGGCTAAGTAAACCTAATGGAATTCATCTCTCTTCCAGTTAAACCACAGCTGATGTCCTCCAAATTGAAGGCTTGCTTTAGTCATGAACATGTTGCCATTGATTCCATTGGGGAGACACTCAGCTCTTGCCATTGACTTCAATTGAAGAAAGACTCCATCCAGTAATGCCATGTGATCACTGCATTGGATATACTGTCACTAGTTCAGTCCTATGTACTGATTTGGCCTGCAGTGGGTTGAAATTCACTGTAGTTGCCTTCTCTTGATTCAACTCCCCAATCCTTGAAATCACAACACATGCAGTTGCTTACATAGTTTGGTGCTAATAAACTAAGCATTGTGTTTTTTTGGTATGTTTTGCTGTTAGATTTTCTAGGCATGATTTTACTCTATCAAATATGTCTAAGTTTCTTGTTTTTCTATGAAATGATTTAAGTCATCCCTGACAGCAAAAAAAACAAAAAAAAACAGAGATAAGACCGTACAAGCATTGACAAAATCTTTCAGTTACATCATTATATCATGAGAGAATTCGTCAATACATCTTATCTTATGTCCTGAGAAATCAATTTTTCAACTTTTTTCTTGATAATTTTATAACCAAAAAGTGTTAAATTGATTCAAATAATACAACATTTAATTGTTAAACTACATCATTTCATATCAATATTTCAATGCTATCATTTGGAGGAAAAAGAGAGAAAAATATATTAAAATTTACCAAGAGACAAAAAAAATGTTATCAAAAATTATCTACTTACCAAGTTTTTACAATTTTATTAAATTTTTATTTGTGACAATTAATTTTGAGGATATAGCAGGACAGATTGGATTCTATAACCTTGGGTGGCAACTGGTCTAGGAGAAGGAAAAACTTTGAATTCAAAACAGTCCCAGAGAGATTTGCACTCTGTCAGGCTATCTTGCCAAAGAAACATCACTTCTACTGTGGCTGCAGTACACATGATGTCCCTACGACCCTATGGGTGATAAAAAAAAAAATTTGAGGATTAAGTCAATCAGCCAACAAGTTTTTTTTTTTTGTTTAAGATTTTTATTTCTTTTTTTGTTGAGTAATACATAATTTTACAGAAAAAAATATGTTCTGGCCAAATTAAACCTGCAGGTCAGCCTAAAAATAAAATGGTAATTTCTTTTCTTTTTTGTTTAAGAAGTTTTATTTTCTAAAGTCAGAAAAGAATTTTTTTATTTAAATATAAATGAAATAAAATATAAGCAGTTTCTACATGCTACCCACCTCCAAGCGGATTACTTCCAAGATACAAATTAAAAAGGCACAATTTTTATCCAGATAGTTAGCCTTGTGTGTATAAAATCCACAATATCCATCAATTATGAAAATTAACAAAGTAGCATGGTTATCTGATGTTACCTAGGTTATAATTTTCTTTTAAGTTTATCAATACTGGTTTTTAATTAATATATCCATAGAATCAAAATTGGTGTTTCCTTTTTTTTCTTAAAGAATCTTTCCCTGTGACCACCTAAGATCAAAGTGTAGACTCTGTTCCTGTTTTCTTGATAGAATAGAAAGAGAAGAGGCATTTTCTTTTGAATCCCCAGTTCAGTTATAATTACTTTCATGTTATCTAAACTTTCATCTTAAATTTTCAGAAATTAAAAATGTCCAAATTGAAAAATAAACTGAAAACTATCTGAATGGAGCAACTCACAAATTTGGAATACAAAAAAATTGTTTTAAGAAATTTTTCTATTATTCAAGCAGCACACACACACACACACACATACATATATATATATATATATATATATATATATATATATATATATATATATATATACATACATATATATATATATATATATATATATACATATAAATATAGGTAACTATATACTGTCTCGAAAAACCTTCAATTTTTGATTTGCCAATAATCAAATCAATCTCAAAGGAAAAAAGGTTTTAAAAAAGAAAGAGCCAGGAACATGAAAGTCTGTTGAAAAAAAATCGCACAGATACATGTTCAAAGCCCAAAATACCCCAACATGAGTAAACAACTAACTAAAAAAGCTCAATACAACTGTAGAGCAGACCTAGTCAAACCTAGTGAACCAGACAAACCTACCCAGGTTTCACCTAAGTGGATCATCAGGGAAAGCTTTCCTGGGTAGGTTTGTCTGGCTCACTAGGTTTGACTATACATACATATATATATATATATAATATATATATATATATATATATATATATATATATATATATATATATATATATATATATATATATATATATATATATATATATATATATATGATGTCTTTTTGTAACCCTATAGTTCCTGTATCAGAAATCAATGAACGTCTGTTTAAAAGTAATGAAAAGGATATTAAATTATTTTTGGTTGAGAAAATGATCACCCTCAAACCAAAAATTGAATTTTACCATATCTACAATAAGGGGGGGAAAAATTAGAATATTTCAGAAGCTTTATTTTTCAATTTGCTAATGATGTAATTGGATAGTACATATATGTTTTTTAATGCATTTAACAGTTTATAGCTATAACATAACATAAAACCTTACAAATAAACAAAAATTGCAAACTTGCAAAAGCTTTACTTTTCAATTTGCTAATGACGTAACTGGATAGTATTTACGTATTTTTTAACACATTTAACAATTTATAATATTTGTAATATGCAAACTTACAGATAAACAAAAACAAGCTCTAGAAGGTACCAGAAAGTTAAAGTATTACTCTATTTATATAAGATTTTATAAATTTTGTGTTGGGGTGATATCTTATTTAAATAAACTGGATTAAACTCTTGTTCATTATTTTTAATAAAAGTTCAATGAATTTTTGATACAAGAAATAAATCATTTTACAAAAAATCAAAAAGTCATAGCCCTAGGTTGTATATCATCAAAAAAAATGATGATTAATGTAGGGGCATAGCATGGGTGTGATAAGAGAAGTGATTGCCCTGGGTAGTAAATTTTGAAGTTTGCAAAAAAATCAATTAGGTTGAGAAAGTACATACAAAACTAGAATTTATAACAGCTCATAGCTGAGGAGGAGGCACATTAGTTTAAATTGCTTCAGGCCCTCAAAACTCACCCTATGCTACTGTATTAGTGTATTTACAGGGGATAATATGTTTTAAGGCAAGCAATATTTTAATTATAGTCCTCATTGCAAGAGATAGAGAATTAATAATAATGAATAAAATTAAATGTTCACTTATCTTGTCTCTACTCTGAGTTTCATAGAAGTACATATATTCTTCAGGTGTAAAATTGGGTGAAAAAATTGGGTGACAAAAAACTATGAAAATATTTAACATTCATGCCCACAAAAAATGGTGTGTCAAAAGGATCATTTTTTTCCTTGACACCAATATTATTTTAATTACCTTCACTCCTCAGTAATGTTTATTGTTTTAAAAAGCTATGATTAGAATTATAATAAAACCTATACATATGATGAAAGTGCATTTACACATTTTCTTTGTTCCCAAGAATTGACAAAAATAATAAACTATTTATTTATTAGATTGTTTATTTATACTATTTCTTATATTGTTTATTGGAATAAATGGCAAAACATTGGCTAATTGCCAACTGATTCAAACTTTATAAAATGGTAAATAATAAGGACTTCCTTATAGTTGGTTCAAATATTGATGAGTAAAAATTGTTTTTATATTTACTTCTTTATAAATTGGTGAATGATAAATATTGCATTGCATTAGTTTTAATACAATTGTATTAGTTTCCAGAATATTGTAAATATAAATTTATTCTTGTAAATAAACAATCTAATAAATAGTGTTTAATATTTTTGTTGTAAATTCACCAAGAACAAATAATGTATAAATCCACTTTCATCATATGTTTAGGCTTTATTACAATTCTAATCGTTGATTTTAAAAACAATAAACATTGCTGAGGAGTGAAGGTAGTTAAAATTACATCATTCATGGGAAAAACGGTCTTTGAAACACATTGCAAAAACTCCTATGTTATGTTCCACCTCTCAAAATGTCTTCAAGAGACAAATGATGATCTTACATATGAAGTGGAGGAAAAATACAACAAATTCTGGTTACAATTCTACATGAAGAAATGCTAAATATTTAGGATCACTTAGCGTTAAGCCAACTTTTGTTTTAACAAATACAAATATGCTTGAGCAGGTGTCTGCAAAAGGGATTAGCTAACCATCCTAGCAGACAGGTA